>JAIEZT010000012.1:15475433-15675970 GCA_019594935.1 Periophthalmus modestus | reverse complement strand
TTGCAAAGCACATTCTGACCACTCAACCAATGATGCTTTGTCGAGATTTGAACCGCCAACCTTCAGATCGGTGACACTGAACTTACCGTCGCTCCGCTGTCACTCACAAATATTTGCCTGTATCGCTAAACTTGCCACGATAACAAACTTAAAGCTGAAGTAGATATAGACAATAAAAGATAATACTGAAACTCATTTATGCCACTGACACAAAAACCCAAGAAGCAGATTTAAACCACAAAAACTATTCTAAATCTACAATATTGTTAAAAATCATGAGCTGCAATAAATAAACAGCAGAATGAAACACTTTAGTCGTTAGTTTGCATCTGTAATGAGTCATAAGTTATTAATTCAGCCTTTTACAGCTTAAACCTGATCATATAGACAAAAATAACAAAAATGTCCATCTTTCATTTACTGAATAATAAGTGGATATAGTGATTATCGTGACAGGCTCATTTCCATGGCAACTGCACCATTTTACTGTTTTCTAGTCAGTCTAAGATTGTGTCCGAATGTGCTCCCCCTAGAGCCTAACTCCCCATTCAGACTGGACAGGGACAAGTCTTTATGGACTAATAATAATCGTACAAGTTTATGTTGAGCTGGATCTCACGTAAACTAGAATAGACTTTAAAATTTTTGTCTGAGATGTAGAAATTATCGCTCTGCTAGCAGCTTAAGATGAGGTGCAGCACTTCTATCTGCTTCATTCAGTCGTGTTGTGTGCAGTTAAAGACCTGTCTGTCCGATTTTGTCTTTCCAACTCTCGTGATGCATTGTTGTCTATAATGACCACTACTTTCCAAGGTGTCTGTGTAATCCCTCAGTCGTCCAGGTCTGATCCACGGCACAAGACGAAGTTTAAATCTGTCAACTGGACAAATCGTTGTAGGAGTGAAGACGTTTCACTGCTCATCCAAGCCGCTTCTTCAGTTCTTCAAAAACTGGTTCACCCAAAGGACAAAACCCCGAGCGATAAACAGAACAAAGTAGTCTACTCCATTCAGTGTAGTGAACAGTGCAGTGAGCGTCACATCAGAGAAACGAAACAGCTACTCCACAAGTCCAGTCCACTGTACATCTCCATCTCAAAGCCACTAACCACTCCTTTGAAGATAGTGAAGTTCAGATTTTAGCCAGAGAAAAGAAATGGTTTGAGATGGGAGTTAAAGAAGACATTTTTGTTAGGAAAGAGAATCCTTCCTTAAACAGGAATGGGGGCTGAGACATAACCTCTCCCCCGTCTACAACTCCATCCTCGGACCCAGAATAATGAGAACAATAGCAGGGTCGTTAAGGGCTCGGTCACACAGCCTCGGTCACTCCTCGTCAGCTGTTTGGTTGTGTACTTCCTCCATCCCTCCCTCCACCTCAGAGCGTAAACGTGTTATTTACTAACCTCCTGCACGAGGCCAGATCTATTTGCAGAGCACACTCCGATAACCACATCCACGCGATTGCACAGGGAAATTAAAAGTATGAGATAAGATTGAGAGACGTAGATATTCAGACACTTAGAGGAGACTGGAGAACACCGAGGACCCCTGCTGTGTCGGAGGCGTCAACACAAAACATGAAATAAATAAAAAATACAAAAGTCTAAGCTAGAACAAAACAGGTCCAAAGTAACTGCGATAAACCCAGAGAACATGCAAAAGAATGCAACACAAAAGGAGTTGGGCTGGTTTGAAACAAGGATAAAACTTCACCTATATAGAAACTAAAATAACAAAACTTCTTCAGAACATGAGAGGTAATACCAGTACATGACCTAAAATGTTTTGAATAAGTTTGATAAGATTAAAATATATAAAAAGTACCTTATAGCGAAGTTCAATAATCAGAAGTGCCCAAATATGTCTGTGATGCTGCTTAATGCGGTTAGCAGCGAGTGTAAGGAGCTGATTCAGAAAAGATTACGGCAAAGAACAAGTTTAAAGTTTGTCGGGTAGCACTCTTGTAAAGTTTGCAAGCTGTAGTTTTAATACTATTTCCTTAAGGTATTTTTTATCATCTTAAAATACGCACAGTAGTCTAATTTTCCAGCTAGGTACTTCTGAGCAAATGTAAACAAATGTATCATATCTTAAAGAACGCTTTACTTTACAGGTGGGCAGTTATTTTTTTCCAAGGCTCGGGCATGTGGCGCAGGGCCGGACCAACGCGATCACCGGTGTAACAAATACTCATAAAACAGAGGCTGCTGTAGAATATATTACTGCTACAGAATAATAATACTATAGAAAATACTATAGGTGAGACGAGGTGAGATACGGAGCACAAGATTTTGAAATAATTTACTAAATACCAAAATAATCAAATCAATTCACAATTCTGGTCAATGATTTAATATATTTAATTGTATATGTGACTATTTTTTTAATAATTTTTATATATGTAACTATTTTTAAATATGCCAAATGCCAATGAAGTCATTTTCATCATAATCGCCTAAATGTGTTTTATGCTTTAAACAGACTTGATTAAAAGGCCTATTTAAACACAGATGCTGTGTTCAGAGAAGAGCATAAAGGGTCTCAAGTTTACGAGCAAAGTCTACGGTGGAGGCGTGCCTATCCCATTTCTGCCGTGATGCAGCATCAGTGGCATCTGCGAGCAGCGTTCTTGCAATTCATGCAATGGACGCTCTGTTCACGCATCCAGAGCATCAGATGACATCGCTGAAAAAGCTGAACTTTTGGTGTTTGATGCACCGCATCAACCAATCAGAGACTACGCTCCAGTCATTAACCGAGAAGAGAAAGACATCAGCTACAAACTAGTGATAATTTAATTATACTGGACAGACCGGCTAGCATAAAGGCTAGCCATGGGCCCAGACACGCCGCCGCTGGGCTGGTCGTCTCCACTGACTATGTAATAAATGCACTAAAACCAATCTCTAAACTTGGTCTGCATCATTCACAAAGACACAGGAAAAACAAAACATCCAAAAGCACTCGCAGATCGCAATGGACGCCCTGGACAACGGACGCCCTGGACACACGGCAAGTTTTCTCTGATGTACAGCACGTCGTCCATGGTGCGTGTCGTAGAGGTCTGGCCTCAAATCAAAGATGCCCAACTAGATTGAGACGCCATTGTCTGATAGCAGGATAATACCTATTCTGCAGTGTCTCATCCTCCTGCTCCTCTGTTCTCTGTGTCACTCTCTCCTCCTCCGTCTGTGTCACTCCAGCTCCTCCTCCCTGCTCCTCTGTGTCACTCCAGCTCCTCCTCTCTGCTCCTCCACTGCTGCTCTATACACACATGGAGCTGACAAGTTTCAGTGCGAAGAACAACACATGAATTAGGCACTCGTATATTTCATTATATTATTTTGTGATCTCTTTGGAGCGACTGTAGCACTGATAATCTGCATCAATATTGGTCCTACCGCGACAAAATGAAACTGGGGCAGAGTTTTAAGTGTTCTCTGTCTGAATGTGTGAGCTGCGAGTCTATATGTGGAGGAGCCTTTTAGCTACAGCTGCTCAAAGATACGACACTCTCCAGAGCCACAGAACCAAATGCAAACACAATTTGATCTCATCCCCTCGCTAATTACTCCGCTATAGTAATTATTATGAAGCGCTTGCTGGAGGGCTGCATCTCGCCCAGGTCGGCTCTCGTTGGACTGGACTTGTTTAAATGGAGCCCAGTGAAGGCCTCGTGTTGCCAGCTGCACTAATCACTTTCTGGAGCAGATGTGAAGGTGTCAGGCCAACTCAGAGCAGAGGGCTCCATCCAAAGTGAGGCTCAACTACCGCAATGATCCACACTCAAAAGACTCGTCACATAATATCTATAATAGGCCAAATGATGCTTAAAGACACGGTTTGACACTCCATACTTCAGTTTTTTCATGGCTGATGTCGATACTGATTGTTTAGAATCCAAAGAAATGATTTTTAGACATCAGCAGCCCCATTTTTAAACGCTAACCCATAATGCAGCAGTGTAATATCATTTTGTGTCATCGCTCTAAAGTGTTAAAATAAAGCTTTATGCAGATAATAGTGAACCCAAACCAAATACCAGCTTAGACGAGAGATTTAAATTAATAGTCTTTTTTTTATATTACCATGTGGCACTTCATATCAAGGAACCGCTCACACATTCACACACACATTCATACACCAGTGTACACAGACACAGGGGATGAGGTGGGTTAAGTGTCTTGCCAAACGACACAACAGCAGCATTCATCTGTGGGAAAAAGAATCACACCGCCAACCTGTGGTCAGCGGATCTGGCTGCTCAACCAGTGATGTTTATGTCGAGAGCGGGATTCAAACCGCCAACCTTCAGCGGACAAATGCTCTACCAACTGAGCTACTGTCGCCCGAGTAAAGGTCGAAACTTATGAGAACTTTTTTTTTGTGTCAAATGAGTCTAGTTTCAATAGTGTTAGTAAAGTTTCGTTTAGATATTGATGTTTTAACAACCCTAAATTCTGCTTTGTGTAAAAAGTGAGCTGCATGAAGATTACGATATGAAGGTGTGTTGTCAATATATGTCTGAAAAATAGGCGAATATATAGATATCCATACAAATTCTTCCGCTTATCAGGGGCAGCACTCTGAGCAGGGACTCCCAGACGTCCCTCACCCCAGACATGTCCTCCAGCTCCTCCGGTGCGACCCCAAGGCGTTCCCAGGCCAGCCGAGAGACATAGTCACTCGAGCGTGTCCTGGGTGTTACTCGGGGCCTCCTCCTAGAAGAAACTGGTAATAAAGGTGTTGAGTCCAAAGGCAAAGCTCTCGATCTCGTTCAGTCCTGGTTTCTCTGTTCCTACCCTCAACTTTGGTCATGAACTTTGGATAATGACCGAAAGGACAAGATGGCGGATACAAGTGTTTAAATGAGTTTCCTCTACAGGGTGGCTGGGCGCTCCCTTAGAGATAGGGTGAGGAGCTCAGTCACATGGGAGGAGCTCGGAGTAGAGCTGTTGCTCCTCCACCTGAAGAGGAGCAGCTGAGGCGGCTCCGGCATCTGTTCCGGACGCCTCCCTCCTGTTCAGGGCATATCCCACTTGGAGGAGCCCCGGAGGAAAACTCAGGACAGGCTGGAGAGACCATGTTTCTCGGCTGACCTGGGAACACCTTGGGGTCCCACCGGAGGAACTGGAGGAAGCGTCTGGGGTGAGAAAAGTCTGGGAGTTACTGCTTAGACTGCTGCCCCCACAAATAAGCAGAAGAAAATGGATGGATGGGAAAATAAAATACAGGACTACAAAATTGTACAAAATAGTTTTTCAGACAGTGGAAACATAAAAATCATTCATCTTGAAAAAAGAATTACCCTGGCGACCCTCAACAAACCTGACAAATGCAGTTTGATCCAACGATACATCAAAAACTGAATTAAGTTTATAGACAGCAACACAAACCTATCATTCTCACAGAGCTGCCTCCTGGAACCGGTTTGACCCCAAAACAAGCAGACAAAGCAATAACAGAAGAGGATTGTTGACGGCGGAACTTTTTCAGGGCCCTGTTCATTTGGTACGGTGGAGTTTATGGGTTAAATCCTATTTGGCCCGAGTGGGATTCTTCCATTTCTGTGTCCGTCTGTAGAAATGTCCTTATGGCGGGGGGAGCAGTGTTTATCCAGTTCACGTAACAGACGCTCGCTCCGTGACCTCACCAGGACACTGAGTTTAGCAACAATTTGAAGAAAGCTAACACGGGCACGCAAGTCGCTAACAGGAAGTAATGATGCAACAGAGTGTTCACTTTCAGCCTTTTATCTGGCGTCCTGTGGCGTGTGGAGTGTGGAACGCCAACTCCAAAGCAAACACTGAAACTACATCAGTGAGAGTGCTCTGCTGTTCTCCTCCTGATCTTTCCCTTGTTCTGATCCATGTTTCTGTAATTGGCTACTACAAGGATAGACTGACATCTCACAATGCAACGGGGTGAATATTTTCTCTAAGGATTTATTTCTATTTCAAATGGAAATCACAGATAATCAGTAAGGCCTGTTTGTTCCACTGTTGTGTCCTTAGGCAAAGCACTTCACCCACATGACCTAGTATGACTGGGGTGTGAGAATTGGTGGTGGTGGGATGGGTTGATGGCGACGATTGCCGTCCTCATTTCCGTAAGTCTGTCCCAGGGCAGCTGTGGCTACAATAGTATCTTATCACCACCTACTACTACTAACGCATTCGTCTTAAATAGCATGTCCAGCATCTTGCCTAAGACACGATAACAGTTTCTTTTTGCCCCTGGCGCCCCACTGTGGCACCTGGTCTCGCACCCCAAGTCCCGATCAGACTGGTCCTGCTTAACTTCTGAGATCTGACACAATCAAACCACAAAACTGAAACGTTCATTTGTGAGCTTCTCTACAGCTTTACTTCAGATTTCTGGCAAGCAAACACGCAAACATTGGTGTCAAATATATCTGTTAAATAATACATATGGGAACATCTGTGTATGAACCATCCGAGTCGAAGTAAAACACTGTAAAATAGTATTACTTAGAACACTCACAGTTCCTTCAGGCAACAAAGATTTTTTCAAATGAATATTTAAAAAATCCTGATTTACTACTGTACAAATAAAGAACTATTCTCTTTAGGACAGCCTCAAACAAGTATTTTCACTTGACCAGTCCTCTGTACTTGCTTCTGTACTTTAGAACTTCAAGGCACTACATCTAACATTAGACTTACTACTATACTGCACTATATCTGAAAAAAAATCCATATCGGACTATTTCTAAATGGGATGTTGTAAATGTGTTGGGAAAATGTGAAAAAAAGTTTGCTGGTAACTGTTTAAAATGAACTAAAGCTGCTTGGTGGCTTGAATATGCAGCGAAAACGTCTTCACTCCTACGTCTAGTTGAAAGATACGCAAGTCACTAACTAATGATGTAATAGTTGGAACATTGTCTGCCCCCACCTGGCATCCTGTGGTTTGTCTAGTGTGGTTAGCATGCTAGCTCCAAAGGCTAACATTCAATCAGCAGGGAGACTATGCTCTTCCGTGCCATGTGTCTAGTGTGAAAACCAGTCAGATTTGGGTTTGGGTTCAAAAAGAGGGCGTCGAACCTCGGCCAACGCTCCTGCCGCCAAAAAAAATGATTTCATCAGATCGTTTATAAGAGGCATCGCCATGCCGACTGCCCGCATCCCATCGCCCCCGGCAACGCTGACAACACGCGGGCTCTCGAGTGGATCTTTCAGTATTGTACCACTCAAGACAAATGATTATCAAAAAAGGAGTTTAATGAGAGCGGTCTTACGCAAGGAGCTGGTAATAAAACTGCTCTGTGGACGGGCTTTGAAAAACGTTATAAAAATAAAACAACATAAGAAAAACTATGCAAAGTTATATACAAAGAGATCGACTTCTTTGATTATAACTTCTTTGATTTACAACATGTCACAGGAGTTAAAGTCACTGTATGAAACTAAAAAGTAGACAATAGTAAAGGCGTTTTTTTCTCCAAAATTGGTTCACTATTTAACTGAAAAACTTGTCTGTGTGTGTCCTTACTCTTAGGGCTCGTATCTCCACAAACCTGACCCTTATTTGGCCTTTTAGGACTTGGGCCTGCTCCTTCTCTTCCTCCAAAAAACCCTTTCATACTGTGTCTTTTTATATTCTAGCCTTTTCAAACTGCTGTATTCTTGTCAGGGGTTAAAACCAGAGTAACTAAATTCAAAAGCATTGTAAACTAAAACTGTAGGATGGGGCAATATTAGCATTTAGCAAAAAAGTTTACAGTTATGTTTTCTGTTTTTAATGAATAACTTATTACCAAAAAGCAGAGGAAATTGCATTGACGTCTTGCTCTCGTTACAGTCAGCTGGTGTTCTCTTCGGCTCTGTGGGCTCTTCTACTCCAGCCCAGTGTTAAATCTGATTAACTCTCTGGGGAAAGATCATATCTGGCAACTGACCAAGTTCAAAGGCGAGACTCTGCTGGGAGTGGACTCAACTGTGGTCGACTGAAGCAACGAGAGAGTAAAGAGACGAACGCTGGCCGTGGCACCGGGTGTGTTTTGTGTGCCATCACGAGGGACGGCGAGATTATTTGGTTAATGGCTGATTATGATTATTCAGGTCACAATATAACTTAAAAATTAGGATTGTATTATTATTAATTTATTTTTTAATCTTGTATTATTACTGTTATTGATATTAGTATTATTTATTTAATTTATTTTTGCATTTATTTTCAGTACTGTAAGTTTCATGCTTGCTTTGTTTCTTTTTTTTTTTTTTTTTTTTTTGTAATACCGATATTTCTATAATACAATAATGATACAATTGTAAATCCGTTGTTAACTCATGGAAATTATGTTGTATTGAATGTATGATGTAAGGGTTTGTCTTGCTGGACATTGTTTTGCAAATAAATATTAAAAGGAAAAAAAAAAAAAAAAAGTATTGTGACAACTTTAGTAGCAAAATTCAGTCATTTCCATCTCATCTGTGCTCCTCAAAAAGTACAATTCAATCTGTTTATGTCGTGTCCTGGTATCATTCTGAAAGTTTGACTTCATAAACCAGGTCACAAACTGAAACATAAGAAAATAAAAGAATATTCCAGTGTTGTTTGGTTTAGTGTCAGTAACTATGAATTAGAGCTGTGCCAAAAATATCGAAAGATCGATAAATCGCGATCAAAACTTTGGCCGATCTCGATGATCAAAAGCTCTGAGTCATGGCCACAGTACGTCTCTCTCCCATAGCGTTCGGTTTCAGTCAAATGAAGCTCATCAAGGCTAGAAGTTACGGGGTGAATTTGGAGCTGAGTTCCACATTTTCGATATCGCAAGTATCATAGCAACCAAAGAGCCAATCTGGAGCGAGGTTGTTGAAGGTAACGCCCCTTCTTCCTGTTTGCACCACTGGTTTAATCGGGAGTGGGCCCTTAGCAACGCTGGCAATCAAACCCGTTGCTAACGCTAGCAGGATCGACCTCGAGAAAAGAAGGCGCCTGATTTGTCTGTTAGAGCGGGTTGATATGAACATTTTAAGACCAAAATGATGAGCCTGACAGCAGCAGTTACAGAGAGAGGGGCCACAGTTTTCCAATGTTAAATGAAATGGAGCCAAGAAACACAGCCCATGCTCTTCTGAGGTCACAACTACGGCATTCATCTGTGGGAGTGGGAATTGCACCGCCAACCTGTGCCTCAGTGGATCTGACCGCTCAACCAATGACGTTTACCTCGACAGTGAGATTCAAACCGCCAACCTTCGGATCACTGGGCAAAAGCTCAACCAACTGAGCTACTTTATTTATTTAGTCTAATGCCTTGTTTAAAAACAGATTTATTGACACGGTGGGATGGGACATTTTACATTTTATAGAGCGTTTTACAGTCCTGCCTGTAACAAGTACATGAGGAGTATCATCTCACACTCATCCATCAGACGTCTTCACATGAAATCACAAACACAGCAAACAAAGACTCTGATCGGGAGGGAAAAGTTGGGTTGATTTTGTATTTTGTCATATGTTGGAGACGTTGGGATAAGCTTCATTAACCACTTTAGCGTTTTTGATGTCTCTGCAGTTTCATAGTTTGCTTTGTGAAACCTTTAGTTCATTGCTCGATTACAACATCCCATAATTTTAACATAACTTTCTATATTAAAAAGCCAACACACGTTTCTATAGTTACACGTGAAGCTCCACCCTCCGCTTGTACATACAGAGAGAGCTCCACGGAGGCCCTCGTGTGCTGGTCTGCAAAGTGAAAGAGAAAGTAAGAAAGGAGCCAGAGGGAGGGATGAGTCCAAAGGCAGCGGATGAGAGAAGAGAACAGAGGAGGGGAGGGAGAGAGAGAAAGATGGACATGGCCCCTGCTGTGGAGTACTGATAAAACAGCTCTGGCTTCAGCCTCAGAGAGAGAGAACAAGAGAGCGTGAGAGAGAGGGAGAGGGAGGGAGAGGGAGGGAGAGAGAGGGAGAGAGAGAGGGAGAGAGGGAGGGAGAGAGAGCGACAGAGAGAGAACAAGAGAGCGTGAGAGAGAGAGAGAGCAAAAGAGAGAGAGGGGGAGGGAGAACAAGAGAGAGAGAGACAACAAGAGAGAGAACAAGAGAGAGCAACAGAGAGAACAAGAGAGAGAGAGAGACAGAGAGAGAACAAGAGTGACAACAAGAGCGACAGAGAGAGAACAAGAGTGAGAGACAGAGAGAGAGAAACAAGAGAGCATGAGAGAGAGGGAGAGAGAGCAAAAGAGAGAGAGAGAGAGGAGGGGGAGAACAAGAGAGAGAGACAGAGAGACAACAAGAGAGAGAGAGACAAAGAGAGAGGGAGAGAGAAAGAGACAACAAGAGAGGGAGAGAAAGAGAGACAACAAGAGAGAGAGCAAGAGAGAGAGAGAGAGAACAAGAGAGGAAGAGAGAGAGAGAGAGAGGGAGAGAGGAGAGCAGAGAGACAGAGAGAACAAGAGAGAGAGAACAAGAGACAGAGAGAAAGAGAGAGAACAAAAGAGAAGAAGAGAGCAAGAGAGAGAGGGGGAGAGGAAGAGAGGGAGGGAGAGGGAGACAGAGAACAAGAGAGAGACAGAGAGAGAACAAGAGAGAAAGAGAGAGACAGAGAGAGGGAGAGAGAGCTAGACAGAGAGAGAGAGAGAGCAAGAGAGATAAGGGAAAGGGGGGGTAGAGAAAGAGAGAGAAAAAAAGGAGAGTAAAAGAGATGGGGGGGGAAGAAAGAGGAAGGAAGAGAGGGGAGTGGAAAGAGAAATAATGAAAGTCAAACAGAATGAGAGAGAGAAAAGGGGAGCGAGAGAGAAAGAACAGAGATGGGAGAGAGACCAAGGGGAGAGAGAGAAAAAGAGAAAGAAAATGAGAGAGAGAGGGAGGGAGAAAGAGAGAGAGAGAGGGAAGTGGAAAAAAGAGAGAGAGGGAGTGAGCAGGAGAAAAAAGAGTGAAAGACCGAGAAAGAGGGACAGAGAGAGAGAGGAGTAGAGCAATAGAGTGAGACAAAATAGAGAGAGGGAGAAATGGGGAGAGGAATAGAAAAAAGAGACAGGGAATGATAGGGAGATGGGAGAGAGATATGAGATGGAGCTAGAAAGAGAGGGAGAGAAAGAAAAAGGGTGAGAGAGACAGTGGGACAGAAAAGAGAGGAGAGAAAGAGGGACCGTGAGAAAGGGGGTAGACAGAAAGACAGAGGGAGTAAGACAGTGATAGAGAAGGAGAGAAGGGAGAGTGATAGAAAAAGAGAGTGTAAGAGAGAGAGAGATGGGGTAGAGGTTGATAGACAGTGAGAGAGAGAGAGAGAGAGAGAGAGAGAGAGAGAGAGAGAGAGAGAGAGAGGAGGGTTAGATAAATTGGAGCCAAGATGAAACAGTGGTAGGGCATGTGACGTGGAAGCAGGTGATGAAGAGGTGAAGATGAAGAGGCGAAACGCAGAAACAGAATGTGAAAGCAGCAGCGTAAGTCACACGAGCCGATCGGTTATGACGATGGGAGTCGTTTTATGAGCATCAATGAAAGGTTAAAAAGCCCCCGCAGAACAGGCATTAGCATGAGGTAATGAGACCTACTGTGTCTCCATGCACTTTATTATAGTGTGACAAGAGCCCACATCCACGTTCTACATCAACTTCACAACGGCTTTTATGGGGAACAAAACCAAAACTTTGATACTTTAATGCTAAAATATGTCTTGAAAACTCTGTGAAAGTGTGTGTCACCCATAGCGTTCGGCTCCAATCAAATGAAGCTCATCAAGGCTAGCGCAGTTATAGCGGCGAATTTGGAGCTGACCTCTGGGAAAGAAGGCACCTGATTTGTCTCTTATTAATGTTCATAGCTTGATTTCCTGACAGCAAAATAAAAACCCCAGGATCAACAAACATTTTAAGACCAAAATAATGAGTCTGACATCAGCAGTTACAAACAGAGGGACCGCAGTTTTTTAATGTAAAGTGAATTGGAGCCAGAGTCGATGGAGCTAGAAGCGCGCTCGTGATCACTTGTCATCGTATCTGAATTGGTATCGAGTATCAAGTCTATTCCTTAGTATCGACATAGAGTTTTGAAATTTCAGAGTTGTGACGACACTAACACAAACCTACAGGCTAAAAAGGGATAATGATGTTGTAGAATTATCAGCCATTTTAAATAATAGAAAGGGTAAAAGGAGACATTTGCAGCTAATGAAAAAACTTCCAGAGCCAGCCTTCCTCCCATCATCAAAGAAATGGATTACTGGTTATATCGGTCAGTGTAAATCTCCCAGGGGCCGAATTTAAGTGGAGCCTCTTTTTCAACTCATCTGACGAATTGAAATTTGTCATGCTGAGGTTAGGCACCAAAACTACCCAAAATGCAACATGTTTCAAAATATACCACCTGGAGAAGGCCCAGTCTAATCTGATCTTGGAGTTAATCAGGGCTGGGCCTGTTTAGCCTTGGGAGACTGAAGGACGGCAGCAGTGGCTCTGTTCTTGTAACTTTAAAGTTCCTATATTACACTAAATGGACTCTTGTGAGATTTAAGACATGTTATAACACTGTTATCTCCTAAAAAACATACCTGGAGTTGTGTTTTGTTTCATTCACACATGTTTAAGTAAACCTTTATCAGTAGACTGTCTGTATCTCCAAAGCTCAAAATGCTCTGTTCCACCTTGTGATGTCATGAAGTGGTACTTTTCCAGTTAAAAGCTCATTTTACCTTTAGTTCACTACAGATTGGCAATTCCAGGGGTGAAATTATCCAAATGATTCTAGTGAAGGTGTGTGGAGTTTAAAAACACAGTGGAGCACTTCTTGTATTATCCATGACATCACAAGGTGGAACAGAGCATTTTCAGGTTGAGATAAGAAGCCTAAAAATGCAGAGTTTGTGTGTTAAACATGTGAATGAAACAAAACACAACTCCAGCCATGTTTGCGATGAGGAAATCAAAATTATAACCTCCTGAGACCTGGCGTCCTCATATGTGGACAACACATTTTGGGTTGTCTAGCACACAATGCAAATTTTTAGAAGAACAGCAACAATGCAAAAATGCTTATCACTCATCAGGTCCCAATCAGTCCAAATAACAAAGAGAAATGAATAAAGTCTGACATGCAAGAGCTCGGGTTTTAGGAGGTTTTTAACATAGATCAGATAACAGCAAAAAACGTGGGTTAGGTGTCTTGCCCAAGGACACAACAAGAACATTCAACTGTGGAAGCTGGAATCTTATCGCCAAACCGTGGGTCAGTGGATCAAACCACTCAACCAACTGTGTTTATCGAGAGAGTGGGATTCGAACCGCTGACCCTGGAATCAGTGAACGAACTGCATGGAGTGAATGAGTAATGCTCTGTAAATCTCCTTGGACATCATGAAAGTCTCTATATAAATCCGATGCGTTGTTGTATCTCCCCTCGACTCCAGATAAAACACAACATTAAAACAGTTTATATTTACCGATAAACATCTTCTATCTGGGGCGTCGAAAGATTAGTGTATTTTTTGAGGTGAAACTGGAGAAAACCAAACGGTGCCGACAGCTTTCGCATTAGGGCGAATCATCATCAGCATCTGTTCAGTGATGTCACCCACGTCTGCACAGCTGGAGATCACACCCAAACTCCAAACACGACGCCGACTCATCCATCTCAGGAACACGCACAAACACGCTTCAGACAGGCCTGTTGAGTAGATGCTCAGAAATGTTTCTTTATTTATTTGTTAAACCAAATCTCTTCTGTTTAGAGAGATTCCAACAGTGAAGAAGAGGCAGAAGCACCACGGGGAAAACAGAGAGCTTTAGGAATCAATGGAATGAAAAAAAAAAGTACAAGTTCTCTTAATCAATGGTAATCTATGGAAAGATTAAAATAAAATAAATGCGATTATTCATTCACTCGGCGGTGGCTCCAGAAGGGGTTTATATATAAATGGACATAGCTAACCTGCTAGCCGCCGTGGTCCAAACAGGAAGCGGTCATGGGCGCACTTCTGGCTCCAATTCACTTTCTATTGAAAAGCTGTGGCCCCTCTCTCTGTGTCTGCTGCTGTCAGCCTCATCATTATACTGATCTTAAAATGTTCTTATTAACCCGCTCTACATGATCCTGGGGTTTTTGTTTCACTATTGCGTCCGTAAATCAAGACATCAACGTTAATAACAGACACATTTCTCCGAGGTGTCTCAATAGCTAGCTTTAGCAACAGATTTGATTGACAGCGTTGCTATGTGCCCGCCTTCCTGCTAAGCCAGCGGTGCAGTTACCTTCAAAGGTCTCGCTTCGGATTGGCTCTTTGGTTGCTATGATAATCGAGGTCAGAATTCATGATAATCACTATATCGACTTATTGTTCCATATATGAAACCAGGAACGATATATTCTGGGGCTCAATATTAATCGTGTGGACATTTTCTTTGCAAGTGGTGAGATTTTTGTTATTTTTGTCACTGTATGATAAGATGTGAGCTGTAGATGGTTGAATAAGTACAGTTTATGGCTAATTAAAGGTTCATTCTGTTGTTTATTTGTCTGAGCTCATGTCTGTTAATGATGCCGTCTATTTAAACACTAGCCTCCCCTAGAACGGTCAATGCTCCCCCATAGCTCCCTCAAAGAGTTTTGCCCCAATTTCATAGTAAATCCGATCTGGAATAAGAATGTTGGTCAAAATGAGACTATAATGAAAAAAAAAATCTATATTATCTTTTATAAATCACTATATTTAGACAGCAACGCACACATGGTAGGGGGGGTGGGCGTAGGCTGACCCACAGATTGGCGGTGCAATGGCTCCCACAGATGAATGCTGTTCTTGTGTCCTTGGGCAAAACACTTAACCCACCTCGCCCCCAGTGTCTGCGTACACACGAGTATGAACGTGTGTGTGAATAGGTGGATGTAAAGCACAAGAGTCTGCAAATATCTTGGGTTTTGGCTCGCTGAAAATGTATCTTAAAAAAAAAAAAACATCTCAGAATTATGTAACAGTTTAAATTTTAAATTATCATTGTATTATAGAAACAAATATTGTATCCAAATGAATTACAGAAAAAATAGGGCAAGCGACCTTCCTCTCCGTACTGGATTATGAGGATGTGGTGTACATGCAGACTTCAGCCTCTGCTTTGAAGCTGCTGGATTCACTCTTTCACTCTGCTCTTTGTTTTATTACAGGTGATAGATTTGAAACCCATCCCTGTGTTGGCCATCACTGTCTGTTACATGAGAACAACACTGTATGAAATGTATCTATAAGGAACTACTGCAAAAACTGCCAGAATACCTCACCTACCTGTCAATCATTGATACTGGAACATTTCATGCCAGATCACACGACTGCATAAGGACTAGCCGCACCAAAACTGAGCCGGGAAAGAGGCTTTTAGTTAGTTTTACTTCGCAAACATGGAATTCACACCAAAGAAAAGCAAAACTGGACTCTTTGATGATACAATCGCAATTTAATAATCTGGTGAAAAACTTTTATACACACACCTGCTCCTGTTTTTAATGTTTTATATGGACTTGTCTGCTTCTCTTTTTTCTGCTTGTATTGTATTTTAAACAGGGTGCCCATGAAAAAGAGCCAAGTGCTCTCAATGGCTTCCCCCGTATAAATAAAGAGAAAAACAGAAGAAACGAAGAGTGCCTTGAAGGTGGAAAAGCGCTATATAAAAATGCAAATATAGAGTCTTTTAACAATGGAGCGTTCATGTCAAGTGAGCACCCACATTGAAGACCTCAGCCCCCCCCCCTGAGCTCCTCCGACCCAAACTGCCTAGTGCCGCCCCTGCCGCTCCTCGTTTCAGTTCTCTGCAGCAAGTGACTGGAACCGCCTACAGCAGACTTTAAAACTCAGCTCATTTCTACCTCTGTCGACTTTTAAAAACTCAATTCAGAGCATTTCACAGCATCAGTGCACATGCTTTTAACACTCTCGTGGGTTTAAACTGCAACGGTTCTACAGTTTCATGTTTTGATTGATGTGTGAGCGTCTGTGAGTATATTCTGCTTGTGCCGTTTTATGCTGCGTCTTGGCTTGGTGTGAGCTGATCTACCTGGTATTCAGTGACGTGCGGTGAGGTTCGTGGCTGGTGAGGCACTGATGTCGTCACAATCAGATTTACAAACATGTAAACCTGGTGTTGGCGAGTAAATCTGACCCCGTGCCAATTTCTCTCCCAGTGACTTGGAGCCAGAATAATTATAACCTCCTGCTTCGCCTGAAAGTCCAGTTTAAAAAACTACTTGAGCTTTAATATGTAATCTTCCTCCATTTAAAAAGTAGGGCCAGACAAGAAGAACAAAGTGAATTGCTAAAGTTGACTTGCTAACTCTAAATTGTAGTTTGCAGCCCCTATTCTGCAGGAGTTACAAGAATCCCTGGGCTCACGAGTGCCCTCTAACATGAGGCAGGGTAACTGCGTGCCTCACCCGGCGACTTTTCACAGCTGCTATAATGTGCTCAGCCCTTAAAGAGTTAAAACAGCAGCTTAGCTACAGCACAGTCAGTCAGCGGTGAGGCACGAACGGCCTGTGCCTCACCTTGCTTCTCTTCTCAGGATTTCAACGGTAAACGTAAAAAATAAGCGATTTTGAGTAAAAAAAATAATAAAATTGCAAAGTTAAATAGACCATAACTTTATAGTACAAATCATTGGATAAATATAACTATTTCATTTATTTTTTCTAGTAGGACGTTAGCTGGATGTTTCATGTTTCATGATGCCATAACTTTAGCTGAGGGCAGAGGTCTATACAACTCTATGGGAGATTCACTGTTTCTTAGCCACAGTGTTCGAAATAGGTGGTGAGCATGGGCGCGCTTCCGGCTCCATCGACTCTGGCTCCAATTCATTTTACAGTGAAAAACTGTGGCCCCTCTCTCTGTAACTGCTGGTGTCAGACTCGTCATTTTGGTTTTAAAATGTTCGTATTAACCAGCTCTATATATTTTGCTATTGTGTCTGTAAATCAAGATATGAACATTAGTAAGAGGCAAACCAGGTGCTTTCCCTGAGGTCACTCACGCTAGAGTTAGCAACAGGTTTGACTGACAGCATTGCTAAGCATCTGCTCTCTTCTAAACCAGTGGTGCAGTGGTTACCTTCAACAGCTCTCCGGATTGGGTCTTTCGTTGCCATGATACTCTAGGTCTGAATTTCAAATAAATTCCTATAACTCCTAGCCTCGATGAGCTTCATTTGCCTGGAGCTGAACGCTATGGGTGACGTCACACTCACTTAGTTCACTTCTTTATACAGTCTATGGGTGTTCATCAGAGCAGTTAAACCCGAGGAGAGTTTGACATTAATCCCGTTACCTGAGCCTCCTCCCTGACTCACTTCCACCCTCTGCAGCACCCGAAGGAAGCCCACCCGCTCAAACACCAACCCATTCATCCAACACTAAAACTATATGTAGTTTATCTGACTCCTGTAAACACCCACTTCCATTCTCGTCATGTTTCAAAAGGTTAGCGAGCCCATAAAAATTCCCAACTCGAAGAAACAAAAACGAGAATATAAATCCATAGAGTTAAATAGTTTAGGAATTGCTTTAGCTTCCAAAACACCAGCTTCTCTGACTAAAGCGATTCACGGCTCAGAGCACTAAAACACATTAGTGAAACTGTGTGGTCTCTCTCATCATTGGTAATTACAGCTTAAGTGGGAGCGGCTAAATTGTCACACTCACAATTAAATTAGCATCTTTAATTAAATACAGAGTGGAGTAAGTTTGGAAATGTTTGAAGCAAACAAGGTCAATATTAGCCAATATCCCATTTCTTCAGTTTAGAATTAAAGCCACGCTCGAGTAATATCATACTTCTGCCAGCGCTGATGTGAAAAACTGATTGTCATAGATATAGTAATTGGTTTTGTGATTGAAGAGAGCTTCAAAGTTTTCATATTGTTATGTAAAAACACACACACAAACACACATCAGTAGCATGTGATGACTTTTATAGATAGGCATTGAGGTGATGACTTTTTATACAAACAAACACAGCAAATGCATTTTATATATTAAACTTGAGGTGGACATCAATATTTAGTCACCACTTTTTATACAAACTACCAGCAAATGAGTATATTTATTTTATATATTAAATGAATAAGGAGTCATTTGGAGAGAATCCCAAACCTACAGAGTTTATTCATATTTGTATATACTGGACTGTATTAGACTGTCTGTACAAACAGGGGTGGTCAGTGGGCCGGTCAGTGAGCCGGTCAGTGGGCCGGTCAGTGGGCCGGTCAGTGGGCTGGTCAGTGGGCTGTTTGTTTGTTCACAGATGTGTCCTAGTCCTACACCTCATTTATGCAGCTGAGACTTCAGTTCTATTGTTATATATAATTATCATTATGTAGAAACATATAAGTGACATATGGCAGCTCTATACACGTGTGTAAAGCACTTACTACACAAAGTGTTCATTCATGAAGAGATACTAACAGCAGCTGTGCACTGATTAGACAGTGGTGTTTCCTCTGATTCTGGCTTTGGGCACAGCAGCAGGAGCTGGTCAGCTGACCTAAAGTCTCTGGGTGGAGTACAGGGCTGCAGTAACTCCCTCAAATAAAGAGGAGCCATTGAGTGCACATATTTAAACACAATCAAAACAAGAACATTTTGATATAAACGATAACATGGTTTATCCTGATAAAAAGGATACAACAGTTATCGTTCATAAAATTTTACATAATCGTGAGGGTAGGTGCAGAACAATGTGCTACTTCAACAAGCTACGTCTCCATAATGTTCTCCGTTAGACTTGTAGTTGTTTTCCCTTATAACAAATGACAGTACTATAACAGTTGTTTAAATATGGAACCTATTCAGAATATTAAAATAATCATTACTCACACCCATAACATTTTTAAACTGTCAGCACCTTTAATAATGATCATGATACGTCGTTAACCATTAACAGTAAGTCGTTAAGTATTTTGGCCATTATAATCATGGTGTCAAATTTCAATATTGTCCCACGTCAACATAGACCTAACAATACCAATCATATCAAGAGCCATATGGGCTTCTCCAGCACTAACACCTGCACTCACTGCTCAACACAAACAACCATCTTCACACCGGGACAACACTTCTGGTGGGGGTCATCTGGGAGCTCTCACAACTGCTTGGCCTCAGCATACCGGTCTCCCCAGCAAAAGCATCACACAATGATCTTTCCTCAAAATCCCAAAACACACTCATAACTTCTTACCAATAGCTCTCACAATGGCTAAAAAGACTATACTTCTAAATTGGGAGGACAAAACAAAACATCATGTGTCATCATGTTAGCGTGGCTTTGATGGATGGTTTAATTTATGCCGTGGGCGGGTACGATGGCAAGATGAGGCTGGAGACGGTCGAACGATACTCTCCAAAGACCAACCAGTGGACGATGGTTTCACCTATGAACGAAGAGAGGAGCGATGCCAACAGCACAACATATAATATAAAGATATGCATTTGTGGAGGTTTTCACGGTTAGGAGTAGCCGAATGCTACAACCCGCTCGCCGATCAAGGGACGATGATCTCAGAGATGACCAACAGGCACAGTGGGGTCGGTGTCATCGCCTACGCCAACGAAATCTACGCTGTTGGTGGCTTTTCATGTCCCGTTTGAACAGCGCGGAGGCCTATAACCCTTGGACCAACACGTGGACCACAGCGCAGCAACTCTGGCATCGAGGTTGTTGACGAGAGGCTGTATGTTTCGGCGAGTACAACGGCTTCACCGCCATTCAGTGTGTGGAGTGTTTTGATGTGAAAACTGGAGTATGGTCGGAGGTGCGGGACATGAGGAGATCTCGCTCTGTCCTGAGCTGCTCCGTGGTGTACAACCTTCCCAACATGGCCGAGTATGCTGCGCCCCACGCCGCTCCCCCTGGTGACGATCCCACTGAGGAGTAGACCTTCACTCCTTTAAATAAAAGTATTAACTGCAAAAAAATGTGCAGTAAAGCAGTAAATGACAGTACTGATAGAAATGACAAGCAACTTATTTTCATTATTCAAAAAATGGCTATATAATATATTTTCAACTCTACATATATGACCCAGCATTTGAATTTATTTAAATATATGCAAGTAAACGCAGAAAATTAAAAAATGGATTTACATAATACATCCCCTTTAAAACAGACTTGGGGTGGGCATCAACATGTAGTCGATAACAATTTAATAACACCACTTTTTATACAAACTAACAGCAAATGAGTATATTTATTTGACCTATTATGGATGAATAATGAGCTGTTCGGAGTGAAGAAAGAAGCCCAGACCTTCATCAAGATACTGCACTTCAAAATGATTTCTCGTGACAGGCCTAAGTCCCAGCAGTCGCGGTGAACCAACAGATCAAAACAAGAGGGATTTAAAAAAAATGTCCCCTTCAAAATTGGTGGCGTCAGAATGGGTAAAGAGCACGTCTAGACCCGCTCTGGAGTGCAAATGAGGAGGAGGCTGGAGTGTGTCAGATGCTGTGACCGAGTGGAACTGTGTGCTGTGGGCCGGTCTGGAACACTTGAATAAAAACCGAGTGCCCCTTCAGTCGTCGCTAGCAACAGGCCGCCATCCTCAAGAAATGTCAGCAGTCCCCACACAGTTTCAAAAACACGAATCATCTGCCCACAACGCTGCTACCTGTAATGTGGTTCACCAAACAAGCCTCTTCACATCAAAAACTACAAGAGGGATGGCGTCACCGCAGGCAATTTCAGTTCGGGGAAACTTTTGGCGAACCTTTGATCACAGTATATCCAGAAACCGTGACTTTCTGAAATGTAAAGCAATTGATAATGCAAGTAGGGCCTCTTCCAAAGTAGATCATATGTATTCGTACAACAACTCTATATCAACAGAAAAGTAGTAGCATGGCTGAGGGGAGTTTGTGGACAACTTTACAACTTTTATTTTCAGACTTACTGTGGGATACAGTATGTGCATTTCATCTTAAGTCCAATCAGAGCAAGTATAACCTTAATCTAAAGTGGGGGTATTATGCTAAATCAACATCATGGAGCTTTCTACCCCGTTACAAAATTGTCTCCTCATCAAAAACATGCCTGAAGTGTTTTTCTGAATTATTCGTGCATATTTCACTGATCTCGCCTTCTCTCCCGGGCACTAACCAAACGCTACTTGCAGATATCTGTGTAATCCCTCAGTCGTCCAGGTCTGATCCATAGCATGATCCATAAAAGAAAAATATAAAATCTGTTAAATGGACAAAACGTTGTAGGAGTGAAGACATTTGGCTGCTCATCCAAGCCGCTTCTTCAGTTCTGGTCAGACACTGGTGGACACTGCCTTATATCTATCTGAAGGGAGGCGCTAACTACACTGAAACTAAAAACACCTATTTTTTACATTTTCTCTCTGTAGGCTAGGTCTATTGTGCCACCCTAAGAGTGCACTGTGCCTGAGACCTACTTAGCATACGCATTCAAGTCCCTAATGAGATGATTTCACACCTACTAATTTAACTTTTGAATGCGTTGTTTTCGGGAAATATAGCATTTTGAAACTAACAAAAAGGAACACGGTGATCTAAATATGGAATGTGTTAGCAGTTAATACACCACAGTCTAGAGAAGTGTAACACCTCTTTAACCATCATGCAAAATGGACATTTAAAGAGCCCATATAACACCATTCTCCATTATTTCATCATCACAAACACACCTGGAGGTGTGTTTTGTTTCATTCACACGTTTAACACACAGCCTGCATGGCTGAGTTCTTCTCTCAAGCTGAAAACACTCTGTTCCACGTTGTGATGTCATTGGGTAATACAGGAAGTGCTCCACTGTGTTTTTAAACTCTATTCACCTTCAATAGAATCATTTGGATCATTTCACCTCTGGAATTGCCAATCTCTACTGAACAAAAAATGAACACACTGATGTGAGGACAGGAAGTTTTAATCCAAACATTTGGATTGTCTACATCTAAAAACTGTCTGCACTAGAACTGAAATGGGCAAAAAACCTTTGGTTATTCTGCTTACCAAAAATGAAATACATTTCAAGGACATGCAAAAGTGGATACATTGGTGGCACTAATGCACACAATAATCTGATAAACAGTCACCTGCTCCTGTTTTTTATTGTCTTAAATGGACCTAAGTGCTTTTGTTTTGTTTGTATTTTCTGTATTTGAAAAGAGCCCTCATGAAATGGAGAGTCGGATCACTCTTGTTGGGCTCTCCCTTTAGAAATAAAACAAATACATTTGTTTATATAAAGTATCTTACGGTATGTACTTTGTAAAGTTATGGGTGTGCAATGACCATAACTCAAATGACAACCAGGTCCACTCTGTGTAGTAGCCTGTTCTCTTGGATAACTTAGAAATGACGATGCAATAAAAAGTTGAAAGTAAAACTCAATAGAATATTCATGGAGTTTTAAAGTGGCCCTTCTTAACCCCAGCCACGGCCTCCTCTGCACATGTCGCCGGCTGCGTCTTTCAGTTTGAGGGAGGACTAGTCATTTCTGTGGCCAATGAGGCGGCACAAATTGTTACGCACAAATTAAAATGATATTACACAGGAAGGCGTAGTGTGAGAGCCCTGGAGCTGCCGGTCATGAAGGTGGAGATGAACAGGTGGATTGGTATATAAAACACATATAGAGGCTGTAGGTGGGATTATGAGCACTTTCATAGAACTGCAGGTAATAAGGAGAGAGATTCGGTTTCAGACAGCAACTTTTTTTTTTATGTCCCACAGCGTAAGACATGACTAATTGTATAAGTATTAGATTTAGAACAGTTTAATATAACAGTGAATTACATTATGGTGTTTCTCAATGTTTAACCCAAGTATACGTACTTTCAGACTTTTAAAGGGCTCATATTACACTATTCTCTGATCTATGTTCTAATGTTGCCTTATCATCGAGATCGATCAAAGTTTAGATTGCGATTTATTGATCGATCTATAAGGGACTACTTCAAAACTGCTTGTTAATCACTGATAAGAGAACATTTCCTACCAGATCACGTGACTGCATAGGGCTAAAGACGAACTGCACCAAAACCGACGAGAAAGAGGCTTTTAGCTGTTTTGCTGCACAAAAATTAAAAACACTCCAGGGAAAGCAAAACCAGACACTTTGCTGACACGATCGCAATTTAAAAATCTGGTAATAAACTTTTATACACACACCTGCACCTGTTTTTAACGTTTTATTTGGACTTGTATATTTGTTTAGTTTGTTTTATTGTATTTTAAAGAGGCCGCTCAAGTTCTCTCATTGGGTTCCTCCACCTGAGACCCTTCATTTCAGCAAGATGAAACGATATGGCACGGAAAGGGTGAATACCGGATACAAAATGGCGAGTTCAAGAATTATGTATGAAATTTTCGCCTTATTAAAGCGGAGCATGTCCTAACTTGTGGTGGTTTAGGCTGAGTCATGAGCAGAGAGCCGGGATGGGACTGCCTGGGAGAGAAGCACCAGGCCGGGGTCAGAGGCACTGTGTGTGGACTCCCGACCAGAATGTGCTGAGCCATCTGGCACTACTGAACCAGGGACCACAGCCGTAAGCAACTTTCTACTGCGAAACTTTGTTGGATCACACTTACAAAAGGTGTAGTGCCCCCCGGGGGAGCCACATGGAAAATATTTTGTCACAACGATGAATCATCTTTAGGGTTTCCAGCATGTTCAAAGATTTTAGTGGTAAATATAGAAGCTCTGATTTATAGCAGTGGGTTTGTACTAATAGTGCCTGTATGGTACTGTCATTTTTCATTTAAAATCTGTGTAATTATTCAAGGGCTCAACTTCCAAACTATTCCAAACACTGATGCAGAACTAAAAATTCAAACCAATTCTGTATAAATATATTGAACTTTTTGAAGGTCTAAGCAGATACGCAGATACAGACACATCTCAATGTTTTGTGGCATAAAATATTCAGAATTAACCAATTTAATTTAACTTAGTGAACTAACTGAGTGTGACGTCACACATGGGGTTCGGTTCCAGTCAAATGAAGCTCATCGAGGCTAGAGCAGTTACAGGGGCTAATTAGGAGCCGAGCGCGAGTATCATAACAACCAAAGAGCCAATCCGAAAAACCAGGCTGTTGAAGATAACGTCCCTTCTTCCCCCCTGCTTATCAAGACGGTCAATCAAACCTGTTGCTAAGGCAGGAGCGACTTCAGGAAAAGAAAGCTCCTGATTTGCCTGTTATTATTGTTTTTTATCTTGATTTCCGGACACAACAGTGAAATAAAAATACCAGGATCATGTAAAGCGGGTCAATACGAACATTTTAAGAACCAACTAAAACTGAGGTTGTGTCCTTAGGCAAGACTTCACCCACATTGCCTAGTATGAATGTGGCATGTACATGTGAGTGTTTGGTGGTGGTCAGAGGGGCCAATGGTGCAGACTGGCGGCCACACTTCTGTCAGTCTGCCCCAGGACATGGAAAAAGCCGATACAGCATTTATGCAGATTTGCGGGCTGAATGCAATGATATGCAAATATGGCACAATCTCACAAAATGGCTCTCTAGCGCCCTCTTGACACTTTATTTAAAAAAAAAAAATCAAGTAGTAAACACAAAATGAAAGGAGCTATGTAAGTGAGAACGAGAGGTGAAGTGAGTGGTGAGGGCCTTTATCGGGCCTTTATATTATCTAATCTTTGCAATTTGTGTTGCAATAATGATCATTTGTTAACCCTAACCTTAAATACTTCACTTGTCATTATACAAAAATAAATGCAAATAAATTAAAGGAGTGCTGTCAGGATTGTATAACTGGAGTTTACTGTTGCATTTTCAGCACTTTGGTCAACCGTGGTTATTTTTAAACGTGCTATTCATCTTACTCTGGAAGTTGCCGTGGGCGCCGCCTTTGTCATTTGGGTTGTATTATTTTGTGTGGGGCTGCTGATCTTGACAGTAAATAAGTTCTAGAGGGACTACAAAGCTGTTTTAAAGTGTTGGCTTGAACATGAACACAAATGAATCTGCTTTATATCAGATTTTAGTGGCAAAACTTTTCCCAACTTCTCCATTGTGGGCGGGGCCAAATAAGGTCAATATGTATGTGACTTGACATGACATAGCGATGTACTGTTTCTCCAGGAGACACTCCTATGCTACTCGTGGTTGGTGTCCAAAGAGCTAATGTGGAGCAAAACTGCTGAAGGTAACGCCCCATCCCACCTGCACCGCTGGTTTGGCAGGGGACGGGCACTTAGCAGCGCTGTCAATCAAACCTGAGCAAGAAATGAACATCAGAATGAACTAATGATCAGCCATAGAAGTTGTTTATTCTAACGTCTACAGCTCAAATCTGACCTGCTCAGGTCTCTGCACTGGCTCCTGTGGCTCAGAGAATAGACTTAAAAGCAGCTCTGCCTGTGAACAAGTCTCTGCATGGCCTAGGACCAAAGTACATCTCCCACATGTTAGTGCCATATGAACCATCTCACACTCTGAGGACTTCAGGGACTAGCCTCCTGATCATGTAGTCCTGTTGTAGTCCTGGCTGAGTCCTGGTTCAGTCGTGGTTTAATCCCGACTGAACATGGGGAGGTGTTTCAGTTTTCTGCAGCTAAAACCTGGAACAGTCTTCCTGAAGATGTGAGACAGGCCTCTACTTTGACAGTGTTTAAATCCAGGCTCAAAACAGTTTTGTTTAGCTGTGCATATGACTGAGAAGCTTTTATTCTGTACTCTCCTCTCTTAATGTTCATTTTATGATTATTTATGTTTGTGTTGTGATTTTAATGTCTTTCTTATTCTGTAAAGCACTTTGAATTACTTTGTGTACCAATTGTGCTATATAAATAAATGAGCCTTGTCTTACATAAAAATGTCAAAAATCTTCCCACTTTAGCACACAATAAACACTGAGCACCAAAATATCGAGCTCCAGCTTTGATATATTGAACAATAAGTTGATATAGTGATTATTATGACAGGCGTAAGACTAGCACCTTCTATCGTGACAAAATGGGAGTTCCCACTGAAAACAGCATTACAGCGATAAACCGCAGAGAAATAAATAACTTCCATGGACATAACAACAGAGCAAAACTGTACATTTCAGAATCATGCATTTACTAACCCATGAGCTCTGCATGCTAGGGTATAACTTTCAAAATATGACGTTTAACTACCAGCAATTTGTCACAGCTTCATGCACGAGGCCCCATAGTCTCTAAATCAAAGTTCTCTCAAAGTACGCAGTAATGGATGGGATGATTTATAAATCTAGCAGCTTGGCGCCATCAGTAAGTCACTGTCTGACATATTCTGAAATGTGCTCAAACGCTCTGAGACTGAACCGTGAGCTAGCACAGAGCAGCAGCCTCAGCGTGCCACCGAGGCAACAGCAGACAGGGTTTCAACACAATTAGCCACATGCAGAATGAAGCTGCCAATTACGCGGCGTTATTATCACTTCCCAGCAGTCAAATGATCAATTATTGTCAGCAGTCAAATCATGCTAATTACATCACAATAGATCAACATTTGAACAGGCTAACATTTATTTATTTTTATTAATTTATTTGACAGGGACAAGTTTAGTAAAAGAAAAATTTCAGTCCGTCACCTGGACAAAATGATGTATGAGTGAAGATGTTTCGCTGCTCATCCAAGCTGCTTCTTCAGTTCTGGTCAGACACTGGTGGACACTGCCTTATGTCTGTCTGAAAGGAGGAGCTACTACTCTGAAACTGAAAACACCTGTCTGTTTACAGTTTCTGTTTGTTGTCTACGTCTATTGTGAACAGTACCTGAGTCATATTTTGCATAATCCTCAGGGCCCCAATTGGTGCTCTCACACCTATTAGCACACTGCTTATTAGCACACTGGCCAGCACTATTGTTTTCCTTGTTTAGTTTATGTCTGAGGATCTAAATAAGGAAAACAAGGGAATACAAACAGAACAATAGGTGCGTTAGTTTCAGTGTAGTTAGCTCCTCCCTTCAGATAGATATAAGGCAGTGTCCACCAGTAATCTGACCAGAACTGAAGAAGCGGCTTGGACAGAAGCGAAACATCTTCACTTCAACAACTTTTTGTCATGGTCATACCTGGACGACTGGGGATTACACAGATATAGGGACAAGTCTGTGTTACGGCCCTACGACGCCTTCCTTTTGTTAAGAAGATTCGGGACATTATGTTTTTTTGTGTTTGTCCCTGAATCTTGTACTTTCCCTATAATCATGGCTGTTAGACCCTTTGCTGTGATTCACTACTGTTTTCCAGCCTGGCCAATCCTGGGAGACACTTTCAGCCGCCTCCCACCTGACTCAGAAGATTCGGGACACCTGTTCGGGGCTGTCAAGATTTGGTCATGTATGCATGAAATTTCTGTTTTAGTTAACTTTACTTTTTTTTTTTTTTTAAACCTTGCCAGGTACCATTTGTTTCAATATTTTAAACCCCTTTGTTTAGTTTACCCTTAACATCTCAGTTAATTAAATGACTTCTTACTTTACCATTTTCCATCTTGGTTTTCTTTAGCTACTTCCCTGTCCCCACACGAGTTGGGTCATAACAGTCTGTAAATTAGACATGAAACGTACAACATTTATAGCCAAAGCTAATTTGTCCCTAGAAGAGCTTTTACAAAAGGCAAAAAAAAAAAAAAAAAAAACCAAAAACACACAGGGTTCACTTTATGATTTAACAATATCCAAAGGCAGATGCAGATTAGGTTTATCGGTGAGAAGATGTTTGAATAGTTTTTTGAAACACATTTAAGTTCATGTTTAAAATGATCCCAGTCTAGGTCCAGTTTGAGCTTAGGGCTTAAAACATTCCAGAGTGTAGCATCCTGGACAGAGAATGCTTGTCTCTGAATTGTGCTCAATGTGGAAAGATTGAGGTAATGTTTAAGCTTACAGGAATAACCCTCTCTGGTTAAAGCTATAAATGTTCTTCTTGTTTTGTCTTAATTAAAACTGCCAATCAAATGCAAAGGGACAACAGAAGTAAAAAGCTATAGACAGGCCGGTCGACAGAAATCTGTGGGCCGAGGGCAAGAAACCTCACATGGGCCCCCTCTCATAGAAATTAATTAATAGGAACAGGGTCCGATTCTGGGCCCGTAAGACCCTGGGATCTGGGACAACAGACCCCTTTATCCCTTTACATATGATATTTGTTTATATTTCTTTATAGTATTCAGTAAATCTAAGGAGAAAATATGACATAATGGTTTATATGAAGTGTAAAATATTAGAGGGCCCTGTGTGATCTTCGATAGGGGGCCCATGGGACAGCAGACTTTGGGAATGTCTGGCCTAGACCTGCCACAAACCAAATAGACCAGTTATACACACGGCTACTTGAACAATGCCAACTCATTTCTGTAACAGGTCAGAAAATGTGTTATAGTTCTGATTTATAAGGCAGCTGTTTGGGAATAGTGAATATTTACCCCTAAACAAGTAAAGCTCTGGACACTAAACAGCTCCAGATTAGTATGCAAAACAGAACATACACAAGCAAAATCATCCATACACAGACATGGCACTTCTCCAAAACGCCTTTCTGAAACTCGGCAGATTAAAAACTCACATCTCTACTGCATTTGTTCAATTTTTTGCATACAATTAAAAACGATTTTTGCTCTTACCAAAGGACGTCCAGCTGATTACACTCATAAATGTGCATTAATGGGTGGATGCTAAAGAGAGAAGTGACGGAGATGGAAACATAAACTGTGCATATAAATAGACATCGCTAACCTGCTAGGAAGTGATCATGGGTGCACTTTCGGCTCCATCGACTCCAGTTCACTTTCTATTGAAAAACTGTGGCCCCTCTCTCTGTAACTGCTGCTGTCAGTCTCGTCATTTTGGTCTTAAAATGTTCATATTAACCTGCGCTACATGATCCTGGTGTTTTTATTTCGCTAGCGTGTCCATAAATCAAGATATGAACATTAATAACAGACAAATCAGGCGCCTTCTTTCCACGAGGTCACTCCCGCTAGTGTTAGCAACGGGTTTGATTGACAGCATTGCTAAGTGCCTGCTTCCTGCCAAACCAGCAGTGTGGGTGGGAAGGGGCGTTACTTTCAACAGCCTCGCTCCGGATTGGCTCTTTGGTTGCTATGACACTCGCGGTTGGAATTCCTAATATGGAATTCTGCTCTAAATTCGCTCCTACAACCTCCAGCCTCGATGAGCTTCATTTGACTGAAGCCGAACTCATTTAGTCCACTTCTTTATACATTGTATGGATGGAAACAAAATGTGATAGGCCTCGAACGACACCACAAATGAAAATCTTGATATCCGAAGCTGCAAAATAAGTTCGTCACCGAGTTCTGTTATTCAACAAAACCAGATTATTCTGACACTGAGGCCGGCTTCAGACTGGCCTATAATAAAGAGCAGAGAGAGAATGGCAACTGTTCATTACTAGGGCTTTGTGTGGTCCTCAGTGGTTTGATAAGGCACTGAACTCATTTCCTATAATTTTATACCTCAAAAAGACCTCGGCCGTCAATAGGATTTGGGATTCAAATGATTAAGTTACAACTTATCTTCACTTTTGAAATGGCTCCTGACACGCTGGCGCAAATCGGCCACCTCGTTTAGGCTACAGCTGAAATATTGGATCGTCTCAATTTGCAATTTAAAGAAAAGCAATTTATTTAAGAGTAATCTAATGCACACACCGTGGTGTTATGCATTTGATGTAATAATAATAGTTGGGTTTATTCTCCCATTTATGTGTGCTCGTCTACAGGCCAAACTGTGAGACGTCACTGTTTAGCAAATTTTTAATTGGCCCACTAGGGGGAGTTAGTTCTACAGCACTCAACATATACAAACAGTAGAAGAAGAGGTGATTTTTAAGAAGGAATTGTGAAACTCTGAACTGATTTTATACATCTTTAAAGGGCAATATTACACCGTTTTCTGATCTCTGTTGTAATGTTGTTTCCTCATCACAAACATCTGGAGTTGTGTTTTGTTTCATTCACACATGTTTAACACACAAATCCTGCATATTTAGACTGAGTTCTTCTCTCAGGAGAAAACACTCTGTTCCACCTTGTGATGTCATCTAGTAATACAGGAAGTGCTCCACTATGTTTTTAAACTCCGCACACCTTCACTAGAATCATTTGGACCATTTCAATCCTGGCATTTCCAATCTCGACCGAACTAAAGGTAAAAAGAGCTGTTAACTTCAAAATGACCCCTTCATGACATCACAAGGTGGAACAGAGCATTTTGAGCTTTGGTGATATAGACAGACTAATAATAAAGGGTTGTGAATGAAACAAAACACAACTTCAGGTCTGTTTTTGAGGAGGTAGCCTGACTTAAAGTTCACAAGAGTCCATTTTCTGTCAATTTGGCAGATTGCTTTGAGAATCCAAGCCATTAGTATTGTCAGAAAAGGCAGTGCTGTAGATTAACAATTGAGATCCAATTAGTAACTGAGATGTATACAACAAAATGCTAACAATCTTTATGCTAACAAGGAGTTGAAAGTCACATTGACGTCACATTCTTCTTATTTCAGTCCTGAGCTCATGTAACTTTCTTTATCAAAAGTCGAAGCCCGCAGCACAACGCTGGAGTCAATAAAAAGTATCTTTGGAGTGCTGTCTGTTGGTGGTTGGCTGATAGTCAAAAACAAAGCGCTGAAGTAAATAGCCTCTTGTGTATAGTGGCGGCAGCAGCATGGAGGATCCAGCCCCTGTCATTACGACCCCGAGGAGACGGGCTTTGATGTGTCCGATCCGTCTTGTTGTTTGATGACACCGGCCTTGTACAATGGAACTCGAGAATCAAATGATGCATTATGTACACAGCCCGAACACGGGGGCAGTTTTCAGAGTGTAGCCGTGTGGAACGCCAAGATGAAAGTCACAGGCCCTCAACAAATCCCAGACCAAACCCAGACGCTGCAGGCATGGGGAGAATATTGTTTCGTTCAGCTGCAAAGAGGTAGCCATTTTGGATTCATGACGGTTTGCCGATTACATGTGGAATAGTGTTTCATTATTAGTCAATTTTTTTTTCCCCCCTCACAGTAGGAAAATGGAAAGTCAAATCATATTGGAATACAAAGCCTGATTCACCAAATAAATGAATGTTTTTTGGGTAGTTTTGCCACTTGCCAGATGGAAAAAAGCCAATTAAAAGTTTCAAGTCTTCAAGGAGCTACACCAGGCAAAATTAACTCGATAAAATTATATTCACACATTAGAACAATGGAAGGTGTGTTGAAAAAGTGTCTGAAATCTGGAGCTCACGAACACATGCAAACTAAATGCTCTTTTATTTTTTAAAAGTTCAAATCATTTATTCAATTACGCTTTTCAAATCAGTGAAACAAATGGTAAATGGGGGGGGTAAATGCGGCCCTCAGACCAATTTTTGTTGGCCCTCATGTCTCTTCCTAAACTAGCTCAATTGATCAGGAAGTATTTTTTACTACAAACTGAAGAGATTCTACTTCTATAACCTGAATAACATCACATTGCATTGTAACACAGACCTAAAATTAATCTTCAGAGACTTATTAAAGGTAATGTCTCTGTCAAACTTGTGTTAAATGCGTTAGTATGCGGCCGTTTGGACACCCCTGGTTTAAGATAACAACTCCTTTTACCTTTAGTTCAGTAGAGACTGGAAATTTCAGGGTTGAAATTATCCAAATGATTCTAGTGAAGGTGTATGGAGTTTAAAAGCACAGTGGAGCACTTCCTGATTACCACATGACATCACAAGGTGGAACAGAGTGCTTTCAGTTTGAGAGAAGAACTCAGCCTAAATATGCAGGGTTTGTGTGTTAAACATGTGAGAATGAAACAAAACACAACTCCAGGTCTGTTTGTGATGAGGAAACAACATTATAACATAGATCAGAAAATAGCGTAATATGAGCTTTTTAAGTGTCTTGCTCAAGGACACAATGGCAGCATTCATCTGTGGGAGCTGGAATTGCACCACTAACGTGTGAGTCAGTAGATCTGGCTGCTGAACCTATGATGTTCATGTCGTGAGTGGAATTCGAACCGCTAAGCTTCATTTCAGTGGACAAAAGCTCTACCAACTGAGCCGCTGTCGCCCCCTGTTGAACTCTCGAGCTCTTTCAAAGTGACACCAGCAGGTTATCAATAGTAAAAATGATCTCTTAGCCAAAGAAGTGCTCAAACTGACTAATATAAAAACAGAACTAGAGTACAGTTTTATAAGAGATTGAGCCAATTCCCGAAGCCTGGAGCACAGTTTGATTTGATGCATTATTGAAATGGTAATGACGACATATGCAACAGACTGAAACTGTTTTAGCTAATCGCCCCGACAACAAGTGCACAACGGAGCAAGTCTTGCACCAGACACAGAAATAACCAATAGAGGGAAAAGTAACGCACTCGCTCCGGTTCAACTAAAAGTTTACTTCACGCTGAAACAAACTAAAATGTGTTCGTCTGAGATAATCTGGTAAGATTCTTGTTCCAGGGCAGAGAGACACGACTGTACTGGGTCAACTGTAAATCTACCATGTTTTTTTCAGATAAGAGTCGTCAAGTCTGAGCCAAGTCTTGCAACAGTAAAAACATCATTAGATTGTATTATGAGAGTGGGCAAAACAGGGACACAGGCCAGAACATATTCACTGCTACTGTTAAAGAGCCCGTATTACACTATTCTGATGTTCTAATGTTGTTTCCTCATCACAAACAGACCTGGAGTTGTGTTTTGTTTCATTCTCACATGTTTAACACACAAACTCTGCATATTTAGGCTGAGTTCTTCTCTCAAACAGAAAACACTCTGTTCCACCTTGTGATGTCATGTGGTGATACTCCCAACACTGTCATTAGAATCATTTGCCAATCTCTGCTGAACTAAATGTAATATGAGCTGTTAACTTGAAAACTACCACTATGTGTCCAAACTATGGCCCGAGGGCCAAATGCAGCCCTCAAACATATTTTTATTGGCCCTCAGGCCGTGAGTTGAACTGGCCCAATAGATCATAATCAGTACTTTTAATCTACCAATATAACCTAAATAACATCATATTGCATTGTCATGCATACCTAATATTAATATTTCAAGCCTTATTTAAGGTATGAAGTCAAAACTATGTTAAATTCACCATCTGAATTATTGACTGTATTGACCACTGGTCTGTGGCCCTCCGTGTTGAATATTTTTCAAGATATGGACTTTGGTGATAAGAGTTTGGGCACACCTGATATACATTATAGAACATTATAGCTTGCCTAGACTTTTTTTTAGCCATAAAAGTCATGTTAAAGGAAGTATCAGTATGTACTTTTTCACACAGCTACTTCCATTTTACACATCCATCCTTATTTTTCCTTTGATGCATAAAATAACTGACTGGGAGAATCCTGCGGCTCCTGTACTCTGATTGGTCATCTTCGAGGGACGACGTGAGCACATTACCGTAATGACAGTAACATATTTACCTCTGTCATTTTGCCATTACATGAAGCTCAAGCTCGGTTGCGGAGTTACGGTAATGGAAAGACCGCAACCGCGAGTCTGTCTGCGGCGATAGCATCCGATGCTACAGAGTTAAAGAGAGACGATCACTTATGTTCACTCTGCAGAAAAGCTAGTCTCCAGATTCCTGCTCTCGACAGAAACATCAATGGTAGAGCGGTCAGATCCACTGGCCCACAGGTTGGTGGTGCGATTCCAGCTCCCACAGATGAATACTGTCGTTGTGTCCTTGGGCAAGACACTTAACCCTCCTCTTGCCAACGTGCTTCAGGCCATTTTTCTTTTATCCATTTCCAAGTTGTCTAGACACACCTGCTCCGGAAGTTACTGACTGACATTTTCACAGTGTCTTGCCCAAGGACACATAGTACGCAGAGCAGGTAGCATAGATTGAAACAGCAACTTTTACAAGAAAAGTGATTTTTGTCTCAACACAGAGCCATGCATTTTCTTACTGTACCAAATGAATCAATTCTCCAGTGTATAAAAAGCCAACAGTGAGTAATGAGCCGACTTAATTAGTGCTGTATCCGGCCTGTTCATATATATATACACGAGTTGTAACAAGTGCAGGTTTTAATATTGGAGGAAAAAAAAAAAGCAATCATTGAAATGTGACCTGCAGGCTGCCATAGCGCCGGGGATGTGACTGTGCAGGGTAAGATGAGGACGGAGGAGGGAAGCTAAATAAACAAACCGCATGTGGAAAAGATGAGTCCAAATGAGAGAGGATGCTCGGTACAGGAGACGAAATGTGTCTACACCAGGGGAGAGAAACAACAAACACTGGATATGATCTAATACAGGCGGGACTGGAGAGAGGAGAGTAAAGAAGCTGTTGATTTTTCAGTTAATGTGAAGACAACATATCATAGAAGCTATGTCTGAATGTCCCCCCAGCTCCTAGCTCACTACATAGACCCACACTCTTTAGCGAACTCTATAGTGCTAATAGTTATATCTGGAAAACTACTTACTCTACTACAAACTGACTTCAATTTGTGGGCCTTGCAAAATATTTATAGCAATATTTATAGATTTGCCATGTTTTTAAACCAACATATCCTCTCGTTACAACCATAGACTGTAGAAAGAAATGGATTAAGTGAGTGTTACCCACAGTGTTCGGAGCCGAGTTCCACATTTGGAATTCCGACTGCGAGTATCATAGCAACCAAAGAGCCAATCCAAGGCAGCATCCCCCCTTCCCGCTGTTTTATCAGGGAGCGGGTGCTTAGTAACGCTGTCAATCAAACCTGTTGCTAACTCTAGCGGGAGCGACCTCGGGGAAAGAAGCCAGCTGATTTGTCTGTTATTAATGTTCATGGCTTGATTCACGGACAAAACAGCAAAATAAAAATGCCAGGATCATGTAGAGCGGGTTTTAAGACCCAAATGAGACTTCCTATTTGGAACGTGGTGGCTAGCAGGTTAGCTATGTCAATTTATATATACCAGGGGTGTCAAACTCAAATTCAGAGAGGGTCAAAATTAAAAGTTTGACTAAGTTGCGGGCCAAAGTAAATATTTATTGAAAATTTTGAACAACATCTGCATGTTTTTCAGTAGGGGTGTATTAAATTTGAGTGAGGCGACAGGTAGCAGATGCTAATAAGTGTCAACAGAAGTGGGAAGGGTAGGCGGTGCCAACACATTTGCAAAGCATTCTGGGATTCGTAGTATCAGAAGTATATGCGCTATACTGGTGCGAAAGCCGGCGGACCAGCTCTAATACATATTTGATATGATCTCGCGGGCCAAATATATTTATATCGAGGGCCAAATTTGGCCCACGGGCCTGAGTTTGACATGTCTGATATATACAGTCCATGGTTACAACTAGCCATATGTAATCCAAGTAAGAAAAGTGGGTTAGGAGCCTTATTGAAGATTTTAGATTTTAACTCTCTACGTATCGGAAGAAGCCACTGACTCACAAAGTAAAATTGTGGAAAAACAGAAATGGAAAAAACAATAGGAAACCTTGCTTTCTTACAAGTTATATCCAAAACAAAATGTAATATTTATGACTCAGTGTGGAATACAACCTCTGCTCAACAGGAAACTATAAAGATACACGTTACGTAAAAGAAACTACCAAAGCCTCAGAAGGACAAAACACAAACTTTAAATTTCCCCTGAGTTTAGCTGGCGTCACGAGTTGAACTGAATGAGCGCTGAACTTTAAGGCATTGAAAAAAATCCCGTGACAAATGAAACATCAGCATAACATTTGTACATCTGAGCAGAAGTCACAAGTCCCATTTTAGGAGATATTTGAAGCGTACTGTTGGCGAGGAGAGGTCCATATCTATTTGGCACCGCTTCGCTCCATCCCAAGAGAGGTGACATTTTTCTGTCCTGAGAGCGTGCGAGGAGCTTTTCACGAAATGGTATTTGACAGACTGCTCCCCGATCGTGAGACAGAGTGGTTTAGAACAACAATAATAACAGATTGTTCGCAAGAAAGAAGCTGGTGACGACAGAACAAAGTATGTATGTATGTAATGAAGCCACGGATCAGTTAAAATGATTGGACAGGGTATTACTGCTCAGAGTTGGATTAGTGGCCACTCATTGGTACTACAACGAAAAAAAATTCCCAGAAAGGATTTTTCTCATAGCGTAGTGTAATCACAAACTGCTCGTGTTCACAAAGCTCCAATTTTATGTCAACTTTTACCTACTTTCAGATCATAAACTTTTTCTAAGCTCAAAATACGTTGGTTGTCTTAAAAAACGCTTTTTAATCGTTAGACCTGTGTCCGCTCTAGCTAAGCTCCAGGCGCTGATTGGTTAGAGCTTCTTTATACACTCTGTGAGCTTGACTGAAATATGCACAAACTCAATTGGTTACCGGGAGCACGGCATCATGGGATATCGTGTCCCGAGCTTCTAAATGTCAGAGACTGCAGACTGACACATTTTCTCAGACAGGTTGCATTCACATGACATTACGACATTTCAAACTGCTATGGTTTATAATTGAGCTGGAGCGCAGGTCAGTTTTCTGTGATCGCATTTGCATTTAACTGTAACTGCTCCTGTACAAAGTTCAGCAGAAACATCCATCCATCCATTTTAGGATTGGAGAGAGGACAGTAACAAAGCTGTGGATTTTTCAGTAAATGTGAAGATTACATATAGGCTGTGTGAATGTCCCCCCAGCTCCTAACCCAACGTGACCCAAAATTCACTGACACTTTTAAATCTTCAATAGCTCCTATAATTTACCAGTAGCTAAACTGAACCATCCGAGATTTTTGGCAATATATCCGTTTATAATTGTTCACTTACACTTGAACTTATCACCACTTAAACTAGGTAAAGTAAAAATGACCACCATTTTCAGTTTCACACTGAATAGCCTGATCCAACACACTTTGAAAGCATTTCCGGGCTTACGGGTCTTATTTGATCCTCAATATTACGTTTTAAGTCGCTTATTGTCTGAGGTTTACTCACAAACACCTTTTCTTTAAGATAGCCCCACAGGAAGAAATTGGGACGAGTCATGTCTCGGGAGATCACATACTGCCCCCTGTCTTTGAAAACCACTTATTATTCCTTTAATGGTATTTACGCTTGGGGCATCTCTGGTATTAAAATGTTGACGGTAACACCGCTATATTTGCTCACATTAATATCGGAAGGGTAGTTCTAAATGCGCTGAAAAAATAAAAGAAACATATTTAGAAACAAAAGAGTTATTAATTTTTTTCTACTGTCAGTGACTTTTGGGCCAAACTGTATCTAGAAAACTTAACTTTACTTCAATTTGCAAAATATTTTTAGCAATATTTATAGATTTGCCATGTTTTTAAACCAACTTACCCTCTCGTTGCAACCACAGACTGTTAAAAGAAGTGGACTAAGTGAGTGTGACGTCACCCACAGTGTTCGGCTCCAGTCAAATGGAGCTCATCGAGGATAGTGCAGGTATAGGGCCCAATTTGGAGCCGAGTTCCATATTTGGTACAAATCTGGTTCAAAGTTCAGCAGAAACATCCCTCCATCTTTCTTTTGTCTATCGCTGCAGTGAAACCAGTCGTGTGAACAAAAGCTGATCTGTTCGGGGTTTATGCTTGATAATAGTAATTGAGAATGGAAATAGGTGGAATTACTCAAACACAAAGGCACAGTTTTTGTCAGTCCAAAGGATTTTTTAGCCATTGGTTTAATAATACAAGTTTGTGAATACAAGCTCTAGCAAAAAATACTCTGATTCAGTGTTCGCAGAATATGAGTTTTCTTTCCATAACAGTGACTCTCCCATAGAGTTACACAGCCAGTTTTTGATTATTGGGTATATAGGGTATAATAAAATGAAAACTCATGTAAAAAAAAAAAAAATCTGATTAAAAAAAAAAAAAACCCAGAAAAAACAAAAAAACCAAAAAAACCCTTCATTTTCAGTTTTAGTAACATATATTCTAATACTCATTTGGGATACTTGGGATACATTTGAGAATTATCAATCAATATCCCCTGCTACCCTTACATATAGATGCAATACATGTACTAGAACTTGATTACGTCATAAGTGCAGGCGACAGTGGCTCAGTTGGTAGAGTGTTTGCCCACTGATCTGAAAGTTAGAGGTTTGAATCCCACTCTCAACGTAAACATCATTGGTTGAGCGGGCAGATAAACTGACCCACAAGTTGGCAGTGCGATGTGGAAAAGCACTATATAGCCAGTAGGCCGGTGACCATAATGACTATACCGACTCATTGTTCAGCTCATGAAAGATGGACTTTTTCTTTTGCCCGATACTGGACAGAATTTTTTCAGTTATTTTTGGGAGTTTTGTGTGTTCTGTATTTTTTTTTTTACAATATGCACATTGAGGACTCCCAGACCCCTCTCTCCCCAGACACTCTCTTCTGGTGGGACCCCAAGGCTTTCCCAGGCCAGCCGACAGACATAGTCCCTCGAGTGTGTCCTGGGTCTTCCGTGGGCCATCATTCATCATCAAATATATGAAGTGAGATATATGGGATTATGTAGTAAAGAAAAAAGTAATTATAATTATATATATACATTTTTTAAAAAATAAATTTTATATTCAAAGTATCTGCCCTTTGTGTTGCTAAAATTGTTTTAGTATTTCACTTTTTGTCTTTACTACAAAATTCCATATATCTTGCTTCAGATATTTATATTATACACACACATACAGTATTCTGTATGTATATAAAATGTAAAAGCAGTAAAAAATAAAATAAAATAAATTAAAAACATCGAATGAGAGGGTGTGTCCAAACGTTTGACTGGTAATGTATATAGGCCCCTGCCCTTCATCTGAATCCATATAACATAATAAAGTAAGTAAGTATGGCACCTACATGTGAGTGGAGGGTGATATTAATTGAAAATGCTCAAATTTAAATTATTTTAAAGTATCTCAAATGATAATCAGAAGATATGTTAGCACTACACCTGAACCGTGCTAAAACTCATGTCTTTAAATTATGTTTGCTCCATTTTTTCAGATCAGATTTTTAGTTTACTATACTCTATATAACCAATATTCACATTTTGCACATTTCCAAAAAAACATTCATGACTGACAGCTCATTCAGCCCAAATCCAGAGCTCAAACATGGACCTGTTTATGTTTGTGAAGGTCATTGGGGTCTTATTAAGTTCCACCTTCAGTCCACATCTCGAAGTGCACACACGCACAGACACACACACACACACACACACACACACACACACACACACACACACACACACACACACACACACGTACACACTCCCGGTGCATTAAGGACAGAGAGTTGCAACTTGGAGTTTCTTTCTTTTTATTCCCTGGAGCAAACAGCTAGAGTCTGGGCTGAGGTGATAAGTGGCCTGGATCAGCAGACGCGCCGCGGACTTCCACACATTCACTGTACGCCGAAAAAGGATGCATTCAGGCCGGGAATGCTGTCGGGAACGCTACCACAAACCATCACCTACATCGTGATAATGACACTCCTATACTCCCTCATGCATAATACACTGCATCATGTTTAATGCAAATACAGCCAAGTGTTTCTATAGAGGGTCACTTTAAAACATATGCCTCAGAGTAAGAATTATAAACCGTCAGGCCATGTGCTTGTCCCCATAAAGAGGTCATTGTATGGCTGGAATGTGCCGCAGTATGGTATTTAACTTCTCTGCCTTCATGGAAACGGGCAGGTAATGCCGCCAGGATAAGTTACAAGTCAGATCTGTGGTGAGGCAAGCCCGATCACAATATAAAAATCCATGTTTTGTCCAAGTTTTTTTTTTTTTTTGCAATTAAAGCTAAAACCATAACACCCCCTTCCTGCCCGCGCCTGATTTGTCTGTTATTAATGTTCATAACTTCATTTACAGATTTAAAAGCATACCCCAGGATCACGTAGAGCGGGTTAATACAAACATTTTAAGACCAAACGACAAGCCTGACAGCAGCAGTTACAGAAAGAGGGGCAACAGTTTTTAAACAGAAAATGAATTGAGCCAGAGTCGATGCAGCCAGAAGCCATCGTGCTCACTTCCCATTTGGAACGTGGCAGCTAGCAGGTTAGCTATGTCCATTTCTATATAGACTCTGCTTCAGGCTCACCTGTGCTCTCTGGTCTTCTTCTGTCAGGCCAAAGCTGGCACACTATCAGACAGCAGTAATGCAGACAGCATCTAGTGGTGACATGCGAGAATACAACAATGTCGGCCAGTCTAATTTGCTTGAATTTTAATTTTTTGCAGTGTATTTCAAAGGACTTGTTAATTATTTTATTTTGTGTTTTCTGATGTTAACATGTGATCATTTTGTAATATGTGTGTTGCTTTGTTTTGGGATTAGGACTTTTATGTGTTATTTTTGTTTTGTTTATCTGTGGTTAAGAGAGACGGGAGAGAGGCAAATGTGCTTGTAGTTTGAAGTTGCAGATATTGACTTTGTGCAGTGTAAACCACATACCCAGGCTGCAGCTTAATGATTTTTTGAATAACCTTTGGCTAGTCTTTACCATGAAAGTGAACATTTTGATTTCTGCTCTTGTTTCTGCATCTCTCTACAGCCCCGGCCGTGTTGAGAGGGTAACTGAACATCAAATCAGCATTCTATCCCAGCCTAGAGCCAAGAACATACAGACAGGCCTTAAGCGAAAGTGGTATCATCTTAGCAGAAAACGGTTCAGACGAAGTTTAGTTTTGTAGTTGAGCACAGGTCGATAAGAGGCATGTTCGCTCCAAGCCGTCTCAAGGCGACTGCGCACATCACAGCTGCACTGGTAGAGAGAAAACACACTCCAGTGCTGTCTGATGTGTGTGTCTGCGTGTCTGTGTGGCTAATGTGTATGTGTGTGTATGTTTATGTGTGTGTCTGATGTGTGTGTCTGTGTGTGTCTGATGTGTGTGTGTTTGAGTGTGTGCATGTGTGTGTCTGATGTGTGTCTGTGTTTGAGTGTGCGTGGCTGATGTGTGTGTGTCAGTGTGTGCGTCTGATGTTTGTGCATGCGCATTAACATACACACATTGTATGTGCATATGCATTCACACACACACACATTGTATGTGCGTACGCATTCACACACACACACACACACACACACACACACACACACACACACACACACACACACATTGTATGTGCGTACGCATTCATACACACACACTGTATGTCTGTGTGCATATTTATCACATGGTGGAGACTAATACTGTAAACTCACATCATGGGGGCCTGCCTCCCTTATGAGGACAAAAATCAGGCCCCATGGCGTGAATCCTTTATTATTAGAACAAAAACATGGGTGAAAATTCAGATATGGGTTGAAATATGTGAAGCGTAGTTGTTTGTGTGTGTCTCGGATGTGTGTGTGTGCGTCTGCGTGTCTCTGTGTGTGTGTTCTCCATTCAGTCGGCCCAGGGGCCAGGGGTGTGTGGACTGGCTGGATGCATGTTTTGATCTGTAACAAAGTAAAAGTGATGAAGTCCTGCACTTAAGTAGAATTTTTAGATATCAAATTGAAGCTTTGGCTTTAAGGAAACAAAAATAAATACCATATTTTCACGATTATAAGGCGCGGGCAAAAGGTTGCGAACATCGTGGGAGCGATGGATGACAGACGGCGAACACAGTTTTACAAAGACAGGGAGGCAGCGCCGGGCGAGTTATGAGTTAGCTTGGGCTAACGGTGCACCTTTTGTATGTGTTAAATGCAGAAAAAGCACCCGTAACTAAAACTGCGCTTTATAATCCGGTGCGCCCTTTGGTCGTGAAAATACGGTACACAAAAACTGATCTGTATTGTTGATTTGTTTAATTTTGATCTATATCACTACTTTTTAATCTTAAAGTACATTTTTAAATAGGTACTTAAATACTTTTACTTAAGTTAATTTTTACATGTGATACTTTACTTGATCAACTTTATACCTCTGTATCTTTTATTTAAAGGTCCTATATTACCCCATTGTCTGATCTCTGTTCTAATGTTGTTTCCTCATCACAAACAGACCTGGAGTTGTGTTTTGTTTCATTCACACATGTTTAACTCACAAACCTGCATATTTAGGCTGAGTTCTTCTCTTCAACTGAAAACACTCCATACACCTTCACTAGAATCATTTGGATGATTTCAGGCCTGGATATGCCAATATCTACTGATCTGAAAGTAAAAGGAGCTGTTAACTTGAAATCACTTCATGACATCACAAGGTGGAACAGAGCATTTTGAGCTTTGGAGATGTAAACAACTAATAAAGTAATAAGGGACTAATAAAGTGTTACTCATACATGTGAGAATGAAACAAAACACAACTCCATATATGTTTTTGTGGAGGTAACAGCATTATAACATTTTAAGCTCACAAGAGTAAGTTTTGTGTGATGTAGGACCTTTAAGTAAAAATCCTGTTCCATGTATGTTAATTTGTAATGTAGTCTTTCTTTCAATTTCCCAGTCTTTGTTTGGGACTGCATTTTGTCTGAACAGCATAGAGCTCTCAGTAGCAAACTCATACCAACTGTAATTCTAAGAAAAAGGCTTAACCTCCCTTTAAATGGCATCTCCGTAAAGATCACAGTGGTTCACATTGGTCTAATTAACGATTACACTGAGCTCTCATATCCCCCAATCGATCGTCCCAATAGGGTTCATTAATAAGGACTGTATATAAATGGACATAGCTAACCCGCTAGTCGCCGTGTTCCAGATAGCAAGTGAGAATGGGCGCACGTCCAGCTCCATCGACTCCAATTCTGGCTCCAATTCACCTTCTCTTGAAAAACTGTGGACCCTCGCTCTGTAACTGCTGCTGTCAGGCTCGTCATTTCGGTCTTAAAATGTTCGTATTAACCCGCAGTACATGATCCTGGCATTTTTGTTTCGCTATTGTGTCTGTAACTCAAGATATGAACATTAATAACAGACAAATCAGGGGCCTTCTTTTGCCAAGGTCGCCCCCGCTAGCGTTAGCAACAGGTTTGATTAACAGTGTTGCTAAGCACCCACTCCCGTTACCTTCAACAGTCTCACTCTGGATTGGCTCTTTGGTTGCTATGATACTAGTCAGAATACCAAATCTACAACTCTGTTTCAAATTTGCTGCTATAACTGCTCTGGAGCTGAACACTGTGGGTGACGTCACACTCACTTAGTCCACGTCTTTATAGAGGGCACGTGAAGGACGATATGGTTTGGACTTTAGAATTAGCGCTGAAACATACCCCTCCCTTAGTTTTCATAATTGCCGAAACATCTTTGATAGGGTTCTGGGGTCACGTTAAGATAACTCCAAAAAAAAACTTTACGTGTCTGGCTTTTTAGAGATGAACCAAAAGGTAGTGTGTGCTCAGACAGATGGAGAGGGAGTGAGTTTGAGAGAGTTTGTGTTATTTTTTTGCGTACACCTTTATTCAAATTGCAGGTTCATTTGGATCAACAAGACCCAAGATGGCTACCCTTGAAACTTTTCTTACAAGTTAATTTGGCGCTGCGTAGTCATGCTAATTAACAAAAGACCACAGAGAAAGCGGACTCACAAACTCCACCGAAGCTACGTACGCTGTCTGAACTGCCCAGGGATCGATTTGTGTGTGAAATCAGCTGTGTTCTGTGTGTTTAGCTTCATATCTCACCAGTTTCTTCCTCTTGTCCTGCTCCGTTGGCGGCTCCTCATCATCGCTCAGCTTGGGTTCCTCCAAGTGGCTCATCAGCATGCAGCTGCAAGCACAGCATCATTCAGTCCCATATTAAGAGCGTGTTAAAGAGCACAGTTGGAGGACGATTTCATAAAAAGGCAGAGAACACACACAGATATAAAGACTTCACCCTCTGGCACTTCAGAGCTCTGTCCAAATCAGCTCATTTACATGCACCACAACCTTTGGGAATATACATGTACTTTGTGTGTCCTTGTCATCTCCGGCTAAATATGTTTTTGAATAGGCTTGTGTTCATGGAAAGGTACGGCACAAGGATGTTTAAGAGCTGAACCTACTACTAATGAGAAGGATACGAGTACCAGAGCGCTCATACTTTGGCTGTGACCCCAGAAGTGACATTCAGAGGCCTTAAAACTCCACCTGTTGCTCAAAAGAGACATAATCTACAGTAGAGCTTTTCTCGTCATAAAATATTATCAATAGAACTGCAGTTATTTATGTGGAAAAGGCTCTTTGCCCGCTAGCTTGCTGTGCCTCAAAGCTAACAGGGACTTTTATTTAAAAAATCTGAAAACTGAAAAAAAAAAAAAACCTGCTGACAACCTGCTATATGTTAAAAGCCAAAGTTAAATCTTTCAACTGGACAAAACGTTGTTGCTCATCCAAGCCGCTTCTTCAGTTCTGGTCAGATTACTGGTGGACACTGCCTTATGTCTATCTGAACGGAGGAGCTCACTACACTAAAACTTTAAACAACTTACTCCTTACTGACCTCCATTCAACCTTTATTGGCCCTACTGGCTCGCTCTGTTGTTCTCTTTGTTTCCTGTGTTTGAAAAAACGGCTTGGACGAGCAGCAAAATGTCTTCACTCTTAAACCGTTCTATCCAGTTGACAGATTTAACTTCAGCTTTTACTATATATCAGACCTGGACGACTGAGGGATTACACAGACAACCTACTGAAATCCAAAAAAAATTAAAAAAAGACTACCAATCTTACATGCAGAATACTTCAGTTTGTTGTGTTTTTTTCCACATTAATTATACCTCAAATTAGCGTTAGCACTGACACACAAACATGTCTCTTTCTAAACACAGACGTGTCCTCTGGTGAAGTATTTTATTTGTGTAGTGTTTAACATGTTGTCAGTGATATCCACCCGCAGCTCCCTGTCCACTGCCTCATCTTTAAATATTTATTCGCTTTAGCGGGACTCTGCAAAAACCTCATAGGGATAAAATTGGACAGAAAGTAGTGATGCTAACAGTGAGGTCGAGGACACGGGTGTGTTTAGTGACTTTGCTGCCTGTCTGACATAAAGCTCAAAGATATAGAGAAAATAATACAACTGTCTATAGAGGTTATGCAGTGATATCATTTTATTTGAGAAATGCCTCTCAACATCCGACTGAGTGGAACCGAGACAGAACTATGGGCAGAATAGCAGATGAAATGTGTTTCTTTGCTTTTTATTGTCTCGTTGCTGACAGTGGAGTGATTGTCTTCACCTCACAATAAAAATAAATTTTATTCAAGGAAAGGAAGGTTCATTTCACCTGTATGATCACAAAGTCTGTATCAATAATGAATGTGAGAGTAGCCTACAATGTCCAGGTTGTTTAGCTAGCTGTTAACTGGTTTTCTACTGTTAACTTAATTTTCTTGTTTTAGACGTCAGATACAATCATAGATATAATCGTATATGTTTGGACATAACTAACCTGCTAGCTGCCACGTTTCCGACGCCATCAATTCTGGCTCCAATTCACTTTCTATTGAAAAACTGTGGCCGCTTTCTTGGTAACGGCTGCTGTCAGGCTTGTCATTTTGGTCTTAAAATGTTTGTATTAACCCGCTCTACATGATTCTGGTATTTTTTTATTTTACTATTTTGTCCATAAACCAGAATATAAATATTAATCACATACAAATCAGAAGCCTTCTTTCCCTGAGGTTGCTCCTGCTAGCTTCAGCAACAGGTTTGACAGACTGTTAAACCAGCGGTGCGGGTGGGGGCGGCCGATACCTTCAACAACCTCGCTCCAGATTAGTTCTTTGGTTGCTATGATACTTGTGGTTGGAATTCCAACATATGAACTCGACTCCTAATTCGCCCCATAACTGCTCGAGCCTCGATGAGCTTCATTTGACTGGAGCCGAACGCTATGGGTGACGTCACACTCACTTAGTCCACTTCTTTCTACAGGCTATGCTATATCCCAGTGTCACTCAGTCACTAGTAAGAGGCTTGTCCTGCCAAAATACATAAAGTTGAGCAGAGGACGGACAGCGGTAATGGAGGGAACAAATCCAATTGCAAAAAATTCAAATGAAAAACAGTATTATTTTGTGTGAGAGAATCTGCTGTAATGGCATTATCCTCTGCTGTCAAAGTCAAGAATAGGACAGAGGATAGATCTCATAAATATTTAGTTTGGATATGAAGCACAGCAGGGAGGTTAGCAGCTGCCTGGACCCGTCAGATCAGCTCTCCATGACATGGGCCATTAAAGGAGAGGGACAAGCATCTGTGAAACACGACAGATCTTCAGAGGAGAGAGCAGCTCAGCCTAGAGGGACAGAAAGGGTGTAAGGGGACCACACAGCCCCCACCCCCATCCTGACTGAGAGTGATGGTAAGAGATCTGAGATTTAAAGCCACAACACTAAGGTTAAGGTAAGCCTGTCACAATGATTACTATATCGACTTTCAATATGTGAAAGCTGGAACAATATTTTTTGGGGCTCAATATTTATTGCAGGGACTTTTTCTTTACAGAATAGGGAAGATTTTTGTAATTTTTTGTTGGAATACAGAAAAATTTGATCTGTACAGGCTGAATAAGTCACTTCTGTGGCTAATTATTTCTTCATCCGGCTGTTTATTTGTCTTAGCTGTAGACTGTTTGTATAAATGGAGATGGCTAACGAGCTAGCCGTCGTGTTCCAAATAGTAGGTGATCATGGGAGCGCTTCCGGCTCCATCGACTCTAATTGGTTCCAATTCAGTTTACATTGAAAAACTTGACACCCCTCTCTCTAACTGCTGCTGTCAGGCTCCTCATTTTGGTCTTAAAATGTTCATATTAGCCCACTCTAGATGATCCGCATCCCTTTATTTCACTATTGTGTCCGTAAATCAAGACATGAACATTAACAACAGACAAATTTGACATCTTCTTTTCCCAATTTCACTTCTGTTAGCGTTAGCAACAGGTTAGATTGACAGTGTTGCACCCACTCCCTGCTAAACCAGCAGTGCAGGCAGAAAGGGGTCTTACCTTCATCAGCCTCGCTCTGGATTGGCTCTTTGGTTGCTATGATACTTGAGGTCAGAATTCCAAATGTGGAACTCGGCTCAAATTTTGCCCCTATACCTGCTCTAGCCTTTATTATCTTCAATTGACTGAAGCCGAACGCTATGAGTGACACTCACATACAGTATATTTTATAGTCTTCATATGGGAATTTGTTCTTAGCATTTGACCCATCCTTCAGTGCCTCGGGGTAACCTGTCAGGAGCACTAGGGGGCGTCACTCATCTCCAGATCTTGAGCTAGGCTTTGTCAGAACTACCACAGCTCCATGTTTTGACTTCATGCAAAGGATCCACTTCATAAACATTTCATATTATGTTAATTACACCTTTGGAGCTTTTAATCTTGGTATGAATTGTTATGGCCCTAGGCCTTAAGTTCTTTTCATTTGTTATTATTTTCCTGTTGTGTGTTGCTGAATCTGTCCCCTTTACGCCATGAAATCTTGGCCGTGTGAGCCCTTGTTGGTGCTTGGAGGACTGCTTTCCCGCGTGGCCAGTCCTGTGGCTCACCTGCAGCCTCCTCCCCCCATTTAAGAAGATTCAGGACACCTGATCGGGGCTGCTGGCCTTAGTGGCCAGTATGCTATTTTAGTGTGTCTCTTTTGTCATATCAGTACTGTGGAAGTAACTCTGTTTTGAGACACTCGAACATGTCAGTACTGACTCTGTTCATTTGTCATGTATTTATGAAATTTGTTTCTTAGTTAAACTTAACCTTTGTTACTCTTTTGTTTAACCCTTGCAGGTTGCCTTTTGTTGGAATATTTTAGACCAATTTTGTTTAGTTTAACTTTTACAACCCAGTTCATTAAATTACTTCTCACTTTATCATTTTTCCATCCTGGTTTATAATACTTCCCTGACCCTAAACGAGTCGGGTCGTAACAGGAATCTCAAACACACACACACTAATTAAACACTTAATTAGTTGTTTCTTTCACATATGTTTAAATAAACCCATGGTGAGGTCACACAGCTCAACTCGATTTATTTCATAAAGACCAAAGTTCCAGCAGCAGTCGCCTCTTAGGGCTGAACAACATCATGGATTTAACCCAGAGAAAGTTCGAAAATCAACAGTGAAACAGACATTGGCCAATAACAGACAGATTAACCACCAGAAAACAGACAAATGGAGAACTGTCCCAGAGCGCCCCCTGTCCTTAGACCCCCCTCCTACAGGAACAACTCACAGGCGGGCAGGCTGCAGATGTGTTCAGGACTAACACACATCCATTTGCAGAAGTTCTAACTCAGACTCAGAATGTCTAAATAATTGAGAGTCCCAAATGCTTAAAACTCCTCCATTGCCTTCTGAGTCATAAACCATGAAATATCAATACCCAGTAGTTCCCAGGCCTGTGTCAGTTACAACGATAGTCTGTATAAAGAAATGGACTAAAAGTGGACTAAGTGAGTGTGACGTCACCCACAGCGTCGGCTCCAGTCAAATAAAGTTCGTCGAGGATCGCCGTTATGGGGGAAATTTGGAGCTGAGCTCCATATTTGGAATTATGAGTGCAAGTATCATGGCAACCAAAGAGCCAATCCAGAGCGAGGCTGTTTAATCAAACCTGTTGCTAACGCTAGCAGGAGCGACCTCTGGGAAAGAAGGCGCCTGATTTGTCTGTTATTAATGTTCATATCTTGATTTACGGACACAATAGCTAAATAAAAAGACCAAGATAATGCAGAGCAGGTTAATACGAACATTTTAAGACCAAACTGATGAGCCTGACAGCAGCAGTTACAGAAAGAGGGGCCATGTTTTTTCAACGGAAAGTGAATTGGAGCCGATGGAGCTGGAAGCGCGGTCATGCTCACTTCCTGTTTGGAATGCGGCGGCTAGAGGGTTAGCCATGTCCATTTATATATACAGTCTGTGGATACAACAGATTAAAAATACTGCACATCTTCACCTTGGATATGTTGTAAGTCATGTACACGTTACATATATACTTTACTACAAGCTTTTTTTTGCTTGTTTTTTTTAATCCAAGTCAGATTACAGGCTGGACAGTTAATTTGGAGTTGGATGCTACAAAATCATTTAAATGTGTCTGGGGGAAAAAAGTAAATGAAAGGCTAAACTTTGAAATGAAATGTCTCCAGGCTAATTATGTTAATGAGTTTAAGTAACAGCCTCAGTCCAACGCTTTTATGTGCACAATAAAAAGTGGGATAATTACTTTTGATTATCTACCATTAAATGTACTACAGATTCTCTGTTCAAATCAAATTATACTTTTACTGGTGCATCTGCGATCTTGAATTATCATATAATAACAGTTTAATATGTAATTATAATGTACTATGTAAGCATTAAACAACAAGGAGCCGTGTGTTCTGCAGTTTAATGGAAAGTAGGTTAAAACTCGTTATTTAATGCTGTTACCACGGCGACAAACTGAAATCTCATCTGTGAATGTGAAAAGCCTGTTCACTGTCTGTAAATGTCCAGCTCCATTGACTCTCGCTCCAATTCACTTTACATTGAAAAACTGTGGCCACTCTCTCTGCAAGTTCTGCTGTCACTCGTCAATTTTGGTCTTAAAATGTTCATATTAACCCGCTCTACATGAACCTGGTATTTTTATTTCACTATTGTGTCCGTAAATCAAGATATGAACAGCGTTAGCAACTGGTTTGATTGACAGTGTTGCCAAGTGCCCTTTCCCTACTAAACTAGCGGTGCAGGCGAGAAGGGGCGTTACCTTCAATAGCCTTGCTCCTGATTGGCTCTTTGGACACCAACCGTGAGTATCATAGCAACCAAAGTGTCTCCTGATTGGCTCTTTAGTTGCTATGATACTCGCAGCTGGACTTACAAATGCAAAACTCAGCTCCAAATTTGCCCTATAACTGATGCTAACAGCGAGGTTGCCAGGTACTTTTATGCACAGACCCAATTAGCGTTTAGTTTTCAAGCTAATTATCCAATCAGAAAGTAGAATGAACTCCTCATTTTGGGTTGCCAGATCGCACAACTAAAACCAGTTTGTAATAAAGTGAAAAGGGCCCTCAGTGTAAAGTCTACTTTGTTTATGGCAGCTATATTCCAGAGGGAGCAGTGAATTGGTGTTGCAATTTTAAAGCAGTACTGGGAGAGCATGTTACAGCTATTACCTATACTCAATCTTTCCAATAAAAACTTCTGTGACTTTTTATATGGAAAGTAAAGCGCTTACTCTTTATAGGTCCCGGTGTCTGGGTCCTCTGTCATGACGTCGTGCAGCGCCTCCACGGTGATGTTGATGATGCCACAGAACTTATCCTGAACCACTCTGCAACACACACACAGCAAATGAGTAAGTGGAAAGTACTGAAACTGAAAGTAAAAAGTGTAGTTACACATAAAAATGCACTCAGTTATAAATACAAGTTGTGTTGCCAAATTTGTACTTTAATAGCCCATATTACTCTGTTTTCTGATCTATGTTGTAATGTTTCCTCATCACAAACCTGGAGTTGTTTTTTTTTTATTTCATTCACACACGTTTAACACACAAACCCTGCATATTTAGACTGACTTCTTCTCTGAAACTGAAAAAGCTCTGTTCCACCTTGTGATGTCATGTGGTAATACAGGAAGTGGGACACTACAGGAAGAGCCTGGATTTAAACATTGTCAAAGGAAAGGTGGATTAAGTGTCTTGCCCAAGGACACATCAGCAGTTTGCATCTGTGGGAGCGGGATTCGAACCACCAACCTCCAGATCAGAGGATGAGCACTCTCCCAACTGAGCTACTGCTGTCCCTAAGCCGGTTTCTTACTATCAAAATTAAGTTTAAGTTTGTTTTTGTATTGTGCCAAGTACATGATTAAAAATCTCCTTAAAAAAGTCCAGTTCCCTTCAAAAAAATCTACGGAAATACAAAACCGGGAATTTAGTTTCATTACACCTTTGCAAATGTGTTCAGTGAGCGGTGCAGCTGCTGGATTATAGCAGCACGAGCCTCCGAAACGCGCTCTTTCTGCTGGACAAACCTGGAGCCCGTCAGTTTGATGAAGTGCCTGTGTCAAATGAAACACATGCCGTCCACAGCAAAAAGCTCTAAGTGCCATTCATCACCAGAACCAACACAAGTCCAGCGTGTTCCGCTCGCACAGGCCTCACCATATTTCCTCCTCGTCTCGCGACATTTTTATGACTGCCTGGAAGTACATAAAGCCTGGACTTTTTGCAGATTTGAGCAAAGCCATGTTATGAATTCACAGCGTATTGGCTCTGGAGTCACACTAATGCATAGGGGATATACAGCCGGATAAGATATATTCATTTTCATCAATATTGTCAAGTCGAAAAAGTGAACAAGTAAAGAAAATCGTATGTAGCATAGAATGTATATGTAAATGTAAATAGCTAACCTGCTAGCCGCTGCGCTCTGAATAGGAAGTGAGAATGGACGCACACGGGCTCCATTAAAAAACTGTGGCCCCTCTCTGTATAACTGCTGAAGTCAGACTCGTCATTTTAGTCTTAAAATGTTTGTATTAACCCACTCTGTATGATCCTGGTTTTTATTTTGCTATTGTGTCCATAAATCAAAATATGAACATTAATAAGAGACAAATCGCCTTTTCCCCCTAGGTCACTACCGCAACCGTTTTGATTGACAGTGTTGCTAAGCGCCCGTCCTCTGCTAAACCAACTGTGCGGGTGAGAAGGGGCGTTACCTTCAACAGCTTCTCTCCAGATTGGCTCTTTGGTTGCTATGATACTCGCGGTCGGAATTCCAGCTCCAAATTGGGCCCTATAACTGCTCTAGCCTCGATGAGCTTCATTTGACTTAAGCCGAACACAGGGGTAGGTGACGTCACACTCACTTAGTCCACTTCTTTATACCGTCTATGGCAGGGGTGTCCAAACTTTTCTCATTACGGAGAAAAAGTACTGTTTAAAGTAACATGGGCCAATTCACCTGGAAGCTTGAGGGCCAAGAAAAATTGGTCTGAGGGCCGCATTTGGTCCCCGGGCCACAGTTTGAGCATGCCTGGTCTATGGTCTGTAGCCCTTTAAAAGAGAAACAAATTACATCTGAACCTATGTTGCCAGAACCTAATCCTGCAGCTAGAGGACACATACATGTCTAACCAATCAGATCAGAGAGAGTCCTTTATGTTCAAACCTACTCGCTGATTATTTCAGCACTGAAACTGGAAACCCAAATGAGAAAATCATGTGAGGCTCATTCTTCTTTCTGGTTGAATAATCTGAACCAAAAGACATAATTAGAACATAAGTAAATGGGATCGTGTCCAATGTTTTTGTAATTAGGAATAAATCAGTATTAGATTTGTTATCAATAAAAGCCATATTTGATTTAAACATTTTTAAGCCGTATCTGGGAACACAGCTAGGTCAAATTACACACAGTTCGTCCTAGTATTCATGTCACAATCTTCGAGGGGTCAGTATTAATATTGAGACAGTTTAAAAGGCCCTGTGCTTCACTTTCACTTGTTCTAGTTCAGAAATGCCCTGTGTGTCATCTGTATTATAAAAAAAAAAACAGATTATTTCAGGGGTAAATTAGACCGATAAAACCAGTCGCATTTTAACACAGATTTTTTTGTCAGATGAGAACCGCCGCCAAGGACACTCTCTTTAGTCCAATCAGACACATCGTTGGATGACAACCCCGCGGAAACAACTGCCTGTAATGATCCCGAGCGTTGTTTCTCTGTCATGGTTTATCCTTGAGCTGGAAGAAGGGGCTAAGGTCTTCACAAGTGGTTTAAAACTGGGTACCGTCCCTTTAATTTGAGATTTATTGTTCTGTTTAACGTCAGACTATAATCAATCGTCTTGTGGTCAGGTCATCCTGACACAGAGCCACCACATATATATAACACACACAATATAAATATATACACACATAACTCCATAGGCCCATTTAAAACATTATTAAAGTGCATTAGTGACACTAATCTATCCAGTTTGGTCCTTGAAATCGATTCCATTTTTGGCAAGCAAAATAACCAAAAACTTTTTCTCCCCATTTCAGTTCTAGTGCGGCCAGTTTTTAGACATAGACAATCATGAGATTTTGTATTAAAAGTTCTTCTCCACCTCTTCCCTCCTCTCATTCCCTCTCTCCTAGTCTCTCTCCTTCTCTCCCTCTCTCCTCCTCTTCTTTCATTCCCTCTCCCTCTCCTCTTCTCCCTCCCTCTCTCCTCCTCCCTTTATTCTAGTCTCTCTCCCTCTCCTCTCCCTTCCTCTCATTCCCTGTCTTCTACTCACTCTCCCTCTCTCCTCCTCTCACTCCCTCCCTCTCATTCCCTCTCCTCCTCTTCTCCCTCCCTTTCTCCTAGTCTCTCTCCCTATCTCCTCCTCCTCTCCCTTCCTCTCATTCCCTCTCTCCTACTTTCCCTCTCTCCTCCTCTCATTCCCTCTCTCCTTCTCCTCTCCCTTCCTCTCATTCCCTCTCTCCTCCTCTCCCTTCTTCTCATTCCCTCTCTCCTCCTCTCCCTTCTTCTCATTCCCTCTCTCCTAGTCTCTCTCTCTTCCACTCATTTCCTCTCTCCTCGTCTCTCTCCCTTCCATTCCCTCTCTCTGCGCCTCCCTCCTCCATTCAGTCCCTCTCTCCTCATCTCCCTCCACTCATTCCTTCTCTCCTTATCTCCCTCCCTCTTATTCCCTCTCTCCTCCCTCCTCCACTCATTCCCTCTCTCCTCCTTTTTTCTGAATTTCAATGTGATACAAAATATTTGCTTCTATAATAAAATGATCATTTAGATTAAACAGCTACATAACTCTGACATATGTTTTTTAAAGTATAATCTTTTGTGAAGCTGGTGACTCTTTAAATCAATGTACAACTTAATGTATGAAGATTTGTAGCTTATTTTATTTTTTATTTTATTTTTTATCATATTCTTAGTTTTAATTGGATTCAAAGATAATTTAAGATTTTTGGGGGGGAATTTTGGATTTCATTAAAATCTCACTGCAGTTTTACATTTAAAATATAAAAACTTTAATGGTTATATGTTTGTACCAGTTTTCATATCATTCTAATAAACCCAGTGACAACCAGCAACCTGGAAAACCTTGAATTCCTAGTCATAAAATCAGATATAAAATGCATCCTTGTATTTTATTCCTAGTTTTGAAAAACCTTGGGAGACCTTCAGTTCATCTCAGGGGACCGGCAGCTCATTGTTAAATTATTTGAGTTATTCTTTGAAAGAGCAGGGAAAAGAGTGGCTTCCCCTTGTCGATAGGAATATAAAGCAGCGAATACAAAGCCGATGTGCAATACTGATCTGTGTGTGTGTAACTCGGAGCACTGAGCCATCAAACGCTCCCTGTCAGTTCAAGTCCTTGCCCAGGCTGACCTCCGGCAATGTTACGTAAAGTTCAACGAGCACGAAGCTGAGAAAAACGACGAAAAAAATGAAAAATAATACATCAGAGCTTGACAGACGCTCGCATGGCAACCGCTCGAAACCTTTGGAGAGACTAAAGGAAATTTGACCACAGCCACCAGCGGCTAAGTTTACTTTCACTTTCATTTCATCGAACCCTCGGGAAGCGGCTTTCGGGGGGTCAGTTTTTCAAGTTCAATTCTAATTTTGTTTTTGTCACTTTTGATCATTTTTCGTGTTGTCGGGTTCGTAATGACAGGTGACGCTTCACAGCTTCTCAGATCGAGTCAGAAATAAACTTTTGGAGCCATGAGGACGAGACTGGAGGTTGATTTGGAGTCAGGCTAAAGGCAACAAGCCACAGTTTGTCTCATCAGTTTCAGGCTGGTTGAAGTAAGTTCGTTTTGTTGTCATTTCATAATCTTTTTGTGTTTTTCAGAGACTGGGTTTGTATGAGTTTGTATTTATAAACTTGCTCCATTGCCGCTGTTTTAATGGCCACGAACTTTGCCTTTGATATAACAGAATTACATTTTTTTCCCTAAATCATTTTGGCCTGGGTTTCCAAACGCAATTTCTATTCTTTGCATCTAAGTGGAGTTTAATTTGCTTTAAAAGACTATGCTTGATTTTTTTTTCCATCTTTTGAGCAGAAAGTGTCATAGACTGTATAAGAAAGTGGACTAATTGAGTGTGACATAACCCAAATAGAAAGTGATTATGGGCGCATTTCTGGCTCAATCGAACTTTACATTAGAAAACTGTCACCCTTCTGTGTAACTGCTGCTGTCAACCTCGTCATTTTGGTCTTAAAATGTTCGTATTAACCCGCTCTACATGTTCCTGGGGTTTTATTTTGCAATTGTGCCCATAACTCAACATATGAACATTAATAATAGACAAATCGGCCGTCTTCTTTCCCAGAGGTCGCTCCTGCTACAGCTTTGATTGACAGCAAGGAAGGTGCGCCATCTTCCTTAGAAAATGCGAGGTTTTCTCAAGACCCTGAAGAAGAAAGACGTCGTGGTTTATGCGAGTTGGGAGAAGTGGAAATTGAAGCTCATTTTTTGTTGTATTGTCCAGTTTATGATGAATTTAGAAATCCTTTATTTGATGAAATGTTCACCCAATGTCCCGATATGTTCTGGTGCAATGGCGACAAAGAGATGAAATGGTTGTTTAACTCTAATGTTTATAAGTTGGCTTCATTTCTTTGTAAAGCCTTGAAGAAGTGACAGATGAGTTTGTTTAAATGAGTCTGGGAACTGGCCTATCCATTAAAGGACTCCGCATCTTTTGTATGCAAGACACAATAATAAAATAAATCAATCAACCTTCAACAGTCTCGCTCTGGATTGGCTCTTTGGTTGCTATATGTCAAGAAAACTCTGTTCTTGACACGCTGTTTACCAAAAAGACTTTATATTCTTTATACACATGGCACACATTACTTAGACACATGATTCAACTCAGCATTTTTTCAACAGCAGCACAGCAAACATTTCCTGTTTTTCATGCTTATTCTTTCCATTACACCCTGTTAGTCACATACGCACAATATAAGCATGCAGTTTATTAGATGATAAAATAGCAGCATCATTTTATTCACACTATGATACTTGCAGTCAGATTTCCAAAGGCGGAGCTCGAAATTGGTCGCTATAACTCCTAGCCTCGATAATCTTCATTAGACTGGAGCCAAACGCTATGGGTGACGTCACACTCGCAGTCCACTACTTACAAAAAGTCATATGGCAAGTCGTGTTCCCCCATAAGCTTTGTATTCATGGGGGTGTAAGACGATGGCGGTTGCTTTTCAGTGTTGCCTATAGCAGCAGTGATGATATGTTGCACGTTATAGCTCAGTAAATAGAATAGTTCTGACTTTCATATCGACTTTCGGCAATTTTCTTTAACTACCACGTCGGCTGGACCACATTCACCTGTAATAAGCTGGAAGTGCAAACACATCAGTGCGCACCTCTGCCCCCAATTTCCTCATGATAGTCTCAAAATTGGCAGCCATGGCAACAGCGGCGTGCAGGCATCAGATTAAAGAAGGCCCTTATCGGCTTTTTAAAATGTCTGTCAATTCTAATTCTACCAGCTCCAACTCCTCTCCCGTGTTTACTTTCTATTGGTGTGTGCCTCCCATTCAAATTGAGGGTTATTATGGAAGTAAACAAGCTGCAAGAGACAACAACTCTAACAATCTTACGAGTGATACGGCTGAGTGGTTGCACGTTCAAATCCCAGGCCTTTCTGTGTGGAGTTTGAGAGTTTCGTCTGAGTGAGTTTCGTCCAGGCACTTTGGTTCCCTCTTCAACACAAGACATGAAAAATATCAAGTGGACTGTATATATAAATGGACATAGCTAACCTGCTAGCCGCCGCGTACCAAATATGAAGTGATCATGGGGTACTTCAGGCTCCATCGATTCTGGTTCCAATTCACTATACATTAGAAAACTGTGGCCCCTCTCTCTGTAACTGCTGCTGTCAGGCTCATCGTTTTGGTCTTAAAATGTTCGTATTAACCTCCTCTACGTGATCCTCGCATTTTTATTTCGCTACTGTGTCCGTAAATCAAGATATGAACATTAATAACAGACAAATCAGCTGCCTTCTTTCTGAGGTTGCTCTTGTCAAACCCTAGCAACGGGTTTGATTGACAGCGTTGATAAGAGAAGGAGGGTGTTGGTTGCTATGACACTCTTAGCCTCGATTAGCTTCATTTGACTGGAGCTGAACGCTATGGGTGACATGGGATTAGTTTTACCTGGGGTCCTCTGGTAAATTGTAATAATTACGAGCATTGTCTGCGTTTCTAGTCATGTGCAAATCGTCCAGGTCTGAAAAAATGTAAAAAATCCCCCAACTTTTATATAATGTAATCCTGCAAACTCAAAGCTCCTCGGGTGTTTCTAGTCCCGTGTGAACACTCATATCTGTTCACTGGTCAGTGCACTGAAGCTACAAGTCATTCAAAATGTATCTAAGGCCCATTTTAGGTGCCACAAACTAAACTAATAATATTCATTTGCCACATTGCTTAATCCAGCAATTGCTTTAAAAAAAAAAAAATAAAAACAAACTAAAGTAAAGAAGTAAAGATCTGACACGCTGTCATGGCAACTGAAGACCAGCAGCACGGAGCCTCTATGGAAAAGTTTGTTTGGGTCAGTGTTTGGATGGAGGGTCGTATCAGCGTGACATGAATGAAACGATTCTCGTCTTGTTTTGGTGTTTATCAGTCCAACATTTGAAGAATAAAGTCCATTAAAAACAGGTAGATTACCGACATGGCTTATCCCGGAAGAATACACATAGAAAACACAAACGTCATGGGGTCATTTCAGTTTCACAGATGTCCTGAGGTACAACTGATCCCATGTGAATAGGGCTTTAGATAGGAATAGATAAACAGGCTTTGAAATAACAATTTTTCAAAAGTAATTTTTTGTAAAAGAAAACAAATATATATAAGTTTCAATATGCAAGACCGCAGAGTGCAACATAACTTCAGTTTTTGATGATGCCAGCTGATAGTTTTGAGATCTATACTTCACTCAAGAACTCTGATTCCCATGGACCAGGGGTGTTCAAACTATGGCCCGGGGGCCAGATACAGCCCTCAGACCAATTTTTATTGGCCCTCTGGCCTTGAGTTGAACTGGCCCAATTGATCATAATCAGTACTTTTTACGGCAAATTTGAGTAATCCAACTTATATAACCTAAATAACATCACATTGCATTGTCATACAGACCATTAATATTAATATTTCAAGCCTGATTTAAAGTATGAAGTCGAAACTATCTTAAATGCACCCGTCTCCACTGTATTGACCACTGCCTCTCCATTTCGAATATTTTTCAAGATATGGCCCTTGGTGAACAGAGTTTGGGCTCCCCTGCCATAGACTGTATGAAAAAGTGGACTAAGTGATTGTGAAGTTAAGCTCACAGAGACTAGAGCAGTTATAGGGGCAAATTTGGAGACGACTTCCATATTTGGAATTCCGACGACAAGTATCATAGCAACCAAAGAACCAATCTCGAGGGAAGGTATTGAAGGTAACGCCCCTTCCCATCGCACAGCTGGTTTAATGGGGAGTGGGCGCTTAGCAACACTGTCGATCAAGCCTGTTGCTAACGCTAGCAGAAGCAACCTTGAGGAAAGAAGGCGCCTGATTTGTCTGTTATTAATGTTCATATCTTGAGTTATGGATACAATTGTGAAATACAAATACCAGAATCATTTATCATGCGGGTTAATATGAAACTTTTAAGACCAAAATGATGAGACTGACACCAACAGCTACAGAGAGAGAAGTGAAACTGCAGCTGAGTCGATGGAGCCGGCAGCACGCCCATGCTCACTTTCCTATATGGAACATGGCGGCTAGCAGGTTAGCTATGTCCATTTATATATACAGTCTATGGTGATTCCACAGCCAGCATATGAACAACTTGTTAAAGGCAGTGGATCTTTTGTTGTCAGTCTAATTAACAAACGTTCCAAGATCCTCCCTCAGCAAAAGGAGACGACGTTTGAGTGAAAACATTCCCTTTAACTGCGCAGAGGGTCCTGGGGCACTCTATTGGCGTTCCTTCAGAGAGCTGGTAGTTTAAAAAGGTAGTGTCAGCGAGGAGCCCAAATAAGCTAATGGAAGATTGTGTTGAGTCAGACAGAGGTAGGCCATAATACCCCTGTAGTGCTGCATGCTAAACATAAGGTGAAATAGTTAAGAAAGTTTTTAGCCAAAGTTCACTTTTAATCCATACAAGTGTCAAGTCCGTAACAAAAGGACTGCGGCAACTAGAGATGTGTGGGTCGGGCTTTTTTCCATCCCGCTGGTCCCATATTTCTGATAATGTATGTCCTGCCCCAGCCCGCCCCGCACAGCAGAATTTATTTATACAGCTCACCCCGACCTGCACCCGCAATCATTAAATACACAGTAAAAATACGTTAATAAATGCTGCTTTAACGTGCTTGAAAACAGACATAATGAGAGTGACTCCGTCGATATGATGAACCAGCTGCAGTTTTCTTTCAAAACAGAATAAAATCTTTCATCTTCCATCTCCAAATCGTTTCTTTTTGGTTCCGTTTACTGCGGCAAATGGTTCTAATGTGGTGCGTCGCTGTGGTGTCGGGTTATAGGTTAATTGTCCCGGTTATGTGCTTACATAAACTTTATTATCAAACATAGACCAATGTAGATGAAGATTAGTTTGTTTTATCAAATATTTTATAGGCTATAGTAATAATAGACAACATATTTTTCATCTGTGAAAAAATGAACTGCCCCAACCCGCTCCACAATACATGGATTTTTTTCCAGCCCGCCCCAAACCAACCCACAAGTTAAAAGTCAACCTGCGCATCTCTAGCAGAAACATCTACTGTGGATTCAGCAGTGGTGGAATTTAACAAAGTTCAAGCTGTAAAGTAGAATTTTTAAGTATCTATACTTTACTTAAATACATTTTACAGTGGATACATTTTACTTTTACTTCACTACATTTGAGAGCAGGTATCTGTACTTTCTACTCCACTACATTTCTGAACTGGACTGAAAAGTAAAAAGTACTTTTCTTATGATTTAAGGGGTTATTTTTACTATGTTCGTGGTAACATTCTGACTAAAGTATTCAAGCTTCAGCTTTGAGTAAACAAAAAAATAAATACACGAAATTCAGAAAAAAATTTAGAAATGTATTCATATTGTTCTTGTTGACCAAATATGTCTAATTTTTAATCTATAACACTACATTAACAAAACTTAAACCGGTACTTAAATCCTTTTACTTGAGTCAATTTTTCATGTGATACTTTTACTTGAGCAACTTTTTAACTCTGTATCTTTACTTAAGTAAGTAAACCACCACTGGTTTTAATGTTATATGTATATTTTAATTTTTTCCCATGTAGGTTAATTTGCAAAGTAGTCTTCTAATATTCATATTCATCAGTTTTTTTGGGATAGCCTTTAGTTTTTTCCATGTGATATTTTAACCTGAGTAACTTTTTACTTCTGTATCTGTACTTTTACTCAAGTAACAAAATGGAGTACTTCATCCACCACCGGGATTCAATTCGTTAAAGTTATAATAGTGAAAGTGTAGTATCCCATAAAGCTTAAGAAATAGTATCATTTCTTACTAAAGGTTCCATATTATGCTATTTTCTGATCTATGTTATGTTTCCTCATCACAAACAGACCTGGAGTTGTGTTTTGTTTCATTCACACATGTTTAACACACAAACCCTGTATATTTAGACTGGGTTCTTCGCTCAAACTGAAAACACTCTGTTCCACCTTGTGATGTCATGTGGTAATACAGGAAGTGCTCCACTGTGTTTCTAAACTTCAAACACCTTCTCTAGAATCATTTGGGTGATTTCAGCCCTGGAATTTTTAATCTATACTGAACTAAAGCAAAAAGGAGCTGTTAAACTACCACTACATGACATCACAAGGTGGGACAGAGCATTTTGAGCTTTTGAGATGTAGACAGACTAATAATAAGGAGTTACTCAAACATGTGTGTGAATGAAACAAAACACAACTCCAAGTATGTTTTTGAGGAGGTAACAGCATTATAACATGGCTTAAAGCTCACGGGAGTCCATTTTGTGTAATATAAGACCTCTTTTTCAAGATTGTAGATTTGACAAGGTTTTGAGGGGTAGCCCACGCTCCCTTGGCACTCAGAGGTCAGAACAGAACCACACCATTTTGAAATTTATTGGAAATTGGATTAATTTTGTATTGTATTTGTAATTTGAACTGTCCGGTCACTCCAAAAACACCAGCTAACACACTCAACGCAATCTCCGTTCTTCTGTCCTTGTAAATCTTTCTAAACTTAATTCAATAACAACCACTTGACAAACGCGACTAAAACAAGTACTTAAGCAAGACAAAGCTTCTATCACTATGGCGATTAAAAAAATAAATACAATTTTGTCATGCAGAGCAGAACAAGCCGGGGTTGTCATTTTGAATCGCTGACGCCTGACCACATTTGGGGGCGTAACAAAGTATTTCACGCCTGTCCATGAGATAATAATCTTATCTGTGAATCAAAACTCAGGGCACACGATCTTGATGAAGACACAGTCACTATACAGTACGCTCGGCCATCACAGGGGAAGTTAAGATTTACTCGAACAGCTCTGAACTAGTTTAGAACTTTCACTCAAATTCAGTGTAAACTCTTTGCAAGTTTGTATAAAAAAAACTTTTATTTCTGTCCTTCTGGCACGCACGCACACATAAGCCTCTTTTCCACTGGCACTGTTCGCTCGGGGCGGCTTGGAGCGGGTCTGTTTGGTGTGGGCCCCTTCGAGCCAAACTGCGTTTCCACCGTAGAGTGTATATATAAATGGACATAGCTAACCTGCTTGCTGCCACGTTCCAAATAGGAATGGCCGCGCTTCTGGCTCCAATTCACCATCTATTGAAAAACTGTGGCCCCTCTCTCTGTAACTGCTGCTGTCAGGTTTGTCATTTTGGTCTTAAAATGTTCATATTAACCCTCTCTACATGATCCTGGTGGCAAGATATGAACATGATAACAGACAAACCGAGGCGCTTCTTGCCACGGCGTTACTTCTGCTTGCATTAGCAACGGGTTTGATTGACAGAGTTGCTAAGCGCCTGCTCCCTGCTAAACCAATGGTGCGGGAGGGAAGGGGCGTTACTAACAACATCCTTGCTCTGAATTAGTTCTTTGGTTGCTATGATACTTGCAGTTGGAATTCCAATATGGAGCTCGGCTCCAAATTTGTCCCTATCCCTGCTCCAACCTCGATGAGCTACATTTGAGTGGAGCCGAACACTATGGGTGACGTCACACTCACTTAGCGATGGGAATTAACCAGATCTTGGACAGCTTATATCCATAACGTGGTTGTTTTCAGCTCAAACATCTACACTTCTTTATAAAGTTCCAACCACAGATTTTAAATACAGTAATAGGTCTTGTGGTCAGTAGTTAGTATATGGCCGATTAGCCTTGAGCAAGCTTTCAAACTATATTTTTGTCCATATTTGTCACAAGAGCAAAATGTTGAACAAACAAATAAACAAAGAAGGCTTAAAGTGGAAGTGTGGATTTATTTCCCGACAGTAGAGCAAAATTCGCTTTGCCCCAGTCCAGGTATTTTGTAAAAGCAGCTCTTAGGATCAAACTGAGAGTGCTGTGCTTACCTGGTTTAGTGTGATGACAAGACTCTCGCTCTGGCCTCTCAAAGCGATGAAAAAAACTTCTAACTCTTTGTGGTGAGCGATTAAGATGCTCCAAACTTCTGCAAACTGTTTAAAAATCATTTCCCCCACGGTATTCAAACTAAATTTCTATGTTTTTATTCTGCACTCTTCTCCTTCAAAGGGCCCATATAACAGTTTTCTGATCTATGTTATGAAATATTTAGACTTGGAGTTCTTCTCTCAACCTAAAAACACTCTGTTCCACCTCGTGATGTCATGTGGTAATAATAAAAGAAGTGCTCCATTGTGTTTTTAAACTCCATACACCTTCACTAGAATCATTTGGATCATTTCAGCCCTGGAATTGCCGATTTCTCATGAACTAATGGTGAAGTAGCTGTTAACTTGAAAACTACCTCTTCGTGACATCACAAGGTGTAACAAAGCATTTTGAGCTTTAGAGATGTAGACAGAGTAATAAAAGAGTTACTCAAACATGTGAATGAAACAAAACACAACTCCAGGTATGTTTTTGAGGAGGTAACAACATTATAACATGGCTTAATGCTCACGAGAATCTTTTTTTTTTATACCCTTAATATTAATTTTATAATGATTATTCATGTTTTATGTTATTCTGTAAAGCAGTTTGAATTACTTTGTGTACGAATTCTGCAATACAAATAAACTTACTTCATCTTGCCATACCCGGGAATCGAACTCACAACTTCGAGGACTCATATGGTTTTGATATTTCATGAGCTGCTCAAATAAGCCTTTCCATTTCCCTGTTTTGAGTTTCCTTTTACGACTAGACACAAAAAGCTACTTCAGTGAAATTAAAAACTTCTGACAGTTGGAAGCTCGTCTTTAGTACCAATCTAGTTAAAATCACAGACAGCTCTGTTCCACACGCTGAAGCCTAAAAGGATCAACAGCGGTGGAATGAATAATTCAAGAGTTTTGTCAGGTTTGACTTGTCACTTTCCTCTCGGTGAAGTCTCTTTTCACTCACGTTGACAAGTGCGAGCTCGGTTCCCTGCATAACACAGCACATAAATGAGTGAACGGGAGCTCACCCAGTGTCAGACGGCAACAGGGAGAGCAGGGCCAGTGAGGACAGCTTCCTCCGCTCAGGCTGAGTGATGCTATCCATGCGGTCCACCCACATCTCGATCAGGGCCCCCAGTAACTGCTCCATCTGAGAAACAACAAGCACAAGAACTGGGTAGTACGCAGTTACATATAAAAAAAAAATTACTAGGGACTAGATCTCGTGCCACAAGATCTCCCGAGACTAAATTGTGAGATTTTTTCCCCCCATGTTTTTACATTTGAATTGGACAAAAAAAGGGTTAAGTGCTGGTAAGTTACATTTCTTGAGAAGCTGTGGTGCCAAAACAGTGTTGCAATCATAGTCTGTATATGGCCCAAAAGTCACTGACAGTTGAAAAAAATTAATAACTCTTTGGTTTCTAAATATTTTTCTTTTATTTTTTCAGAGCATTTAGAACTACCCTCCGGCAAATATAGGACCGAGGAATGAATTGTACAGTCATTGTACAGTGGTACTTTGAGTCACATGGGTCAAATTCAGAAAACCCAGCGGTGTTACCGTCGACATTTTAATACCAGAGATGCCCCAAGTGTAAATCCCATTAAAGGAATAATAAGTCGTTTTCAAAAACACAGGGGGCATGTATGTGAGATCTCCCAAGACCTGACTAGTCCTGATTTCTTGTCTGTGGGGCTATTTTCAAATAAAGAAAAGGTGTTTCAAATTGTCTGAGGTGTTATTCACAAACAACTTAAAACGTAATATCAAGGATCAAATAAGAGCCATAAGCCCGGAAATGCTTTCAAATTGTGTGTTGGATCAGGCTATTCAGAGTGAAATTCCAGATATGAAGCGAGCATGGGTGCGGCTCCATCGACTCCACTCACCCATTCACACACACATTCATACACCAGTGTGCACAGACACTGGGGGCGAGGTGAGTCAAGTGCCTTGCCCAAGGACACTTAACGACAGCATTCATCTGTGAGAGCTGGAACCACACCAACGACCTGTGGGTCAGTGGATCAGACTGCTCAACCAATGATTTTGTTATGTTGAGAGCAGGATTCGAACTACTAACTTTCAGGAACAGCATCACACTCTACCAACTGAGCCACTGTTTACGTTGATTTGGATGATTTGCGTTACTTGCATGGCTCTTTCAGATATGATTTAGTTTGTCTCATCGGTTAAGCTCAAATTTTACATCTTGTCAATGACTACTTTTACTTGAATACTTGATTTCGAAATACTGTTTTTTTTACTCTTACTTGTCTATATTCTTGAGTAGAATTTTTTAGAACTCGACCGACCTCTGCGAACAACAACAGAAGGACGAGCTGGGATTATGCCTGACACTAAAAAACAATCTTTATATTTGGGATGTGACAAAGTGACCTTCAGTGCAGTGAAAAGGGGCTGTGGGTTCTTAACATAGACTGTATAAAGAAGCGGACTAAGTGAGTTTGACGTCACCCATAGCGTTCGGCTGCAGCCAAATGAAGCAAATAGGGGGCGAATTTGGAGCCCAGTTGCATATTAGCAATTCCAACTGAGTGTCATAGCAACCAAGAGCCAATCAGGAGTGAAGATGTTGAAGCATTAATGTTCAAATCTTGATTTATGGACAAAATAGCAAAATAAAAATACCAGGATCATGTAGAGCGAATTAATACGAACATTTTAAGACCAAAATGACAGCAACAGTTACAGACAGAGGAGCAACAGTTTTTCAATATAAAGTGAATTGGAGCCAGAGTCAATGGCTAGCAGGTTAGCCATGTCCATTTATATATACAGTCTATTGTTCTTACAGGGACACAGTTTCAAATTTATCAGTGTTTTAATTATAAAAACCTGAGATTCAAATTCCAAAACAAGGCCAAACTTATTCTGCCCAAGGTCAGACCAGAAGAGAGATTCATCGAAATGGGAGTTGGCTCTTGACTTGGAAAGTTACAATCAACAACTCTTTGGTTCATTACTTTTAGCCTTGTTCTGTGTAATTCGGTTTAACAGGCAGTTTGAGGTTATGGTTTCCGGGGGGCATAAAAAGATGGTGTTGATGCTGAGTAGGCACTGGAGAAGGGCACATGCAGAGTCACCTCTTGGCTGCACTCGGATGCCATCTGCGTGAGGAAGGAGGAGAAGAAGCTGGAATTCTGTAACAGCACGCGCCCGATTATGCCCAGGTAGGTAGCCATGACCACCGGGTATCTCTGCAACACAAGGGCACAGAGCTGAAGTACCAAACAACAAGTGCATTTTTTATTACTTTAGTCTAAGCAATGCAATATTATGCTGGTCTGAGGAAACTATTTTGAATACAGCATTGGGTATTAAGTAAGTTGAGTTTAGAAGTGAAAGATTTCTCTGTATCTGTTAGAGACGCCATGGGACGGAGCCAAGCATTCATTTGAGTAACTTTTTCCAGGGTAAACTTACCATCATTACTTCATATTAATGGACTGAAAGTGGACAATCGTAATGTTTGATTTTAAAAGTCCCATATTGCACAAAACGGACTCTTCTGAGCGTTCAGTCGTGTTATAATGTTGTTACCTCCACAGAAACATACCTGGAGTTGTGTTTTGTTTCATTCACACATGTTCGAGTGACACTGCATTATTAGTCTGTCTACATCTCCAAAGCTCAAAAGTCTCTGTCCCACCTTGTGATGTCATGAAGAGGTAGTTTTCAAGTTAGCAGCTCCTTTTACCTTTATTTTAGTTTAGCAATTCCAGGGCTGAAATGATCCAACATGATTCTAGTGAAGGTGTATGGAGTTTAAAAACACAGTGGAGCACTTCCTGTATTACCACATGACATCACAAGGTGGAACAGAGTGTTTTCTGTTTGAGAGAAGAACTCAGCCTAAATATGGCGGATCAATACAACCCAACACTGCGCATAAGAAGTTAATATTATAACACAAAAAAGGACAAAACCAACTGCATAAGTACATACGTCTGCTTACAACACCTACAGTCAAAATACGACAGCTTCCAGACTTTTTTTTTTTTTTAATGGTTCAGTTCTAGGGCGGAGAAGAAAAACAAAACTTAAACTTTACCTCTCCATCCAGAATGCCTCTGAAGACAGCTGGCAGCAAGGGGTGGAACATGTGCGGTGCCAGCGCCGGGCTCACCTTTAAAGCGATTTCCACCACCTGCGGAGAGAGACAGCGAAAGGCCGAGCTTTACGACGAGGACGAATGAAAAGTCCTAGCATGAGGTATGGAAGGGCATACGAGGAAAAAGAAGAAAGGCAGCCTGAAACAAATGCAGTAAAAGAGCTCAGAGAGAGACCCGGGTCAAACAGAGTACAGCGCAGTGATAGAGGAGAGACGGCCCCCTTAAGAGATAGTAAAACAAAGGGGGAAAGAGGGGCTTTTGTTGAGGCTCTGACCTACAGTAAGCGCCAGACAAGGTTAGTCCCTTAAGTTTAAGTTTATGATGCAATTTCAATTAACCCTAACTGGTATTACGCAAAGTTAGAAGAAGAACACCTGACCCCAGACCACCCCTAACAGCCAAAGTAATGGAAAAAGTGGGAATGCACTTGATTTTTTGAGGTAGACTCGTTGTCTCAAAAGCAGCCGATCCAATATTTTTAGGGCAGTATGTAGGATCGTTGATTATTTTCCTCAAAATATATGATTTAAAATTATTACAAACTCAGTACTATAGTCTATGCATCACCCCGGTCTACATAATAGTTCAGTTCCAGTCAGATAATAGACTGTATAAAGAAGTGGACTAAGTGAGTGTGATGTCACGGAGAGTGCTCCAGTCAAATGAAGCTCATCAAGGTGAGCGGTTATAGGGGCAACCAAAGAGCCAATCTGGAGTGAGGCTGTTGAAGGTAACGCCCCTTCCTGTCTTCACCGCTGGTTTAGAAGGGAGAGGGACCTTAGCAACGCTGTCAATCAAACCTGTTGCTAACGCTAGTGGGAGCGACCTTGGGATCTGATTTGTCTGTTATTAATGTTCATATCTTCATTTAAGGACACAATAGCAAAATAAAAACACCAGGATCATGTAGAGAGGGTTAATACGAACATTTTAAGAACAAAATGACGATCATGACAGCAGCAGTTGGAGCAGACATGGCAAACTCAGGCCCGTAGACTAAATTTGGCCCCTGATATAATTATATTTTGGCCCACATATCAAAAATGTACTAGAGCTGGCCCGCCAAATCCCTGAATGCTTTGCCCCTACCACTTCTGTTGACAATCATTAGCATCTGCTACCTGTCGCCTCACTCAAATTTAAACCACACCTTCTGAAAAACAAGCAGATGTTGTTGAAATTTTTTTTAAATAAATATTTAGCCCACAACTTAGTTCCAGTTTTTAATTTTGGCCCTCTGTGCATTTGAGTTTGACACCCCTGAGTTAGAGAGAGGGGCAACAGGTTTTCCAATGTAATGTGAATTGGAGCCGAGTCGATGGAGCCAGGAGTGGGTCCATGCATATGCGGTGGCTAGCTGGTTAGCTATGTCCATTTATATATACAGTCTATGGGTCAGATTGCTGCAGAACTGAATTTTTCTTTTGCTCTGGATCACACCTGGACAACTGAGGGATTACACAGACGTTAAAATAAGTACACACACACACAAAAAACTCTACCAGTGATATTTGAGTTTCCCCTCAAACCTGTAACAGAGCAGTCACATTTTGTGCAGTGTTCCTTTTTTGTACTGAAGTGTTCAAATAAAACTTTATCTGTGAATTTCTACCCAGGAGGGCCGAGTTAGAGAACAGAGCTTGGCATTGGACTTCAAAAACTTTACGTAACTGGACAGATGTGCCAAAGGTCCACAGTGGTGCATTGGCAAAGATACTTAAAAGAGTAAACAAAACAGCTACGGAACAGCGTGATAAGCTGCTGAGTCATTGCTCCTAAATACATTTATCACATAATGGTGTAAGAATCATTTTCACTGAGGTAGAGCTGCACAATACATCTGCAGGTGAATCAGAATAGCGAAACTTCAACTGTTAGCGTCGCTACTTCCTGTCCAGTTTTATCTCAATGTGTTTCAATGCTAACGCTAATGCTAATTTTGAGGCATAATAAATATTAAAACAACACCACAAACTAAAGTATCAATGCTAATACTAATTTTGAGGCATACAAAATTTGAAGACAACATCATAAACTGAAGTATCAAAGCTAACACTAATTCTAATTTTGAGGCATAATAAATACTAAAACAGCACCACAAACTGAAGTATCAATCCTAATGCTAATGCTATTTTTGAGGCATAATAAATATTAAAACAACAACATAAAACTTAAGTATTAATGCTAATGGTAATTTTGAAGTCTAATACATATTAAAACAATGACACAAACTAAAGTATCAGTGCTAATGCTACTTTTGAGGCATAATAAATTTTATAACAATATCATAAACTGAAGTATCAATGCTAACGCTAATGCTAATTTTGAGGCATAATAAATTTTAATGCTAATTCTGAAGAATAATAAATACTAAAACTGAAGTATTCTACATATAAAAATATTGTGATGCCTTTATTTTAATTAGTTTGAATTTTAATAGGTTATTTATTTTATGTTTACAGATTTTCATAAAGGTTTGAGACAGTAAGCGAGCTAGCACGCGGCTGTGCACAAAGCCTATTGTAAATGCTGCAATTGTTTAGATAATGCAGTTGTTTAAATAATTTTGTATACATACAGAAGACATCATATATACAAAGCAAGATATATTTCTTTGCTAAATAATTCCATATATCTTACTTCATATATTTGAGTCTTCTGGATGTATATAAAATGTGTAGAAGTAAAAACATTTGACATTTGATTAGCAGTGTACCTGTAGTTTAACATGAGTACAAATTTGCAGTACTATTTCTTTACACCATGGTAAATGATCAGGCTAGAATACTACATCACTACTACATCATTTTGTGATTAAATTTCAGATTTCCAGTGTTCTCTGTTCTCTTTGTACCCATATACTCCCTTAAGTGTGTGACAGTCCTCATTACTACTTATCAAAGCTTTCTCATGCACATATACTTTAAGGACATTACTATAGGGGTTCCCATGTTCTCCCTGTGAAATTTTTCCCTACTCCCAAAATACCACAGGCTAATCCTGCAGCTACATAGGATTTGATAACAAGATCAAGGCTCCAGAGCTGCATGATGGGCCCTTCTTTGTGAGCTGCACAGTTGGAGCACAGCAGTGTCTCACCACAGGAAGCTCAAGCAACAATGACTGGAATGAAAAGAAGACATTTTACTACAGTGGCAGACTCGGTTTCAAAAACTAAACACAAATTATATTTTGAGAATTGAATTAAACTGAAAAAATAAATAAATAAAAAAATAAAAAATAATAATACATCATCTAGGGTCATCCAGCCACAAACACTAGTGCTAGATCAGAGAGGCCATCAAGATCCACAAACGAAGTCCAAAGAGCATAAGCCGAGACGAGGGAGCATACACATTATCATACACCTGAGATCCAGTCCTTGAGAAGGAGTAAGCTTTCCCTACTGTCTGGAAAACCAAGTAAAGCAGCCTACAAGACACGCCACAACACCATCACAACACCATCACAACACCATCACTACACTATACTACACAATCACTGCACCATCACTACACCATCACTGCACCATCACTGCACCATCACTGCACCATCACTACACCATCACTACACCATCACTACACCATCACTATAACATCGCTACACTATACTACGCCATCACTGCAATATCACTACTAGGAATGGGACAATATAAAAAATTTAGACTCATTATTATTTTGACCAAAATAATTGGATTTAACAATATTATCATGATAATTATTAAACCAAGGTTTACAGTTTTTGTAAAAGTCACTAAAACATCAATTACCGTACATTTCGGACTATTGAGTGCACCTAAATTGCTAAATTTACAAAATAAATGTTGCACATTAATAAGCTGCACTTGAATATAAGCCACAGGTTGTACAGGTTGTTGTAACATGTGATATTTACACAGAAAGACTGTAAATTATAGGTATTCAAATTAATTCATGGTTGTTGTAAAACCATGTGCCGCTGCTAGCAAGCTGTGCAATCACCTAAAGGGGTTTCCATGTTCTTCCTGTGAATTTTTTCATACTCCCAAAGTATCATAGGCTAATCCTGCCAGCTACATGGGATGTGATAACAAGATCAAGGCTTCACAGTTGGATGAGGGGCCCTCATGCAGCTATTCAGCTAGCGATAACCTAGCGATAGCAGAGTCAACACCAACGCATACCATTATTCATACAAATCCAAACCAACCCAAAGTACATTCAATAGTTACTACACTACATTCAGTAACTTGGTATATTACTTACAATGAATATCTTCGGCTCAAGTTTGGCAAGCAATGCAGGATGGTTCTCTCGCAAACGTGCATGTAAATTGCTCATGTTTGCCCTTGGAGGCTGACTTTTTTTGGACAGGCTCTGCAGATTGCTAGGTCATCGCTTGCTGGTCTTGTTTTTCAAAGCCATAATAATTCCGCACATCAAACTTCACCTTCATTGCTATGATAGAGGGGCCCCCTTGTGGGCAAACACCATCTAAACATTGTATTGAAACTAAACTGGAAACATCAGGCAGTCTGGTGCGGTAAAGGCGATTATAATCGTGTGCGATGATGACATTTATTAAAAAATGCCACAAATAATTAATTGTGGACCTTTTTGATCATGATTAGTGATATAATCAAATATCGTCCCATCCCTAATCACTACACCATCATTACACCATCAACCATCACTAGACCATCATGTGACGCTTGTGAGGAAGGCTACAGGAAGTGAAACGTGTAAAGCAGGTAAACTAAATCTGCATATCAATTAATAGTAAAAAAAAAACAAAAAAAAAAACCTGTAAATTTTACCAAGACCTCAAAAACTTAAAGCTACAAGTTAATTTTAGTGAGTTTGTGGACCCAAGTCTCTGCCCCAAAAAAAACTGTTTTCATCTTTCCAGAAATTGCACCTCTCCCTTCAGGCTGCATTCACAATTATTATAGTTTGGACCTGGTTTGATCTTTGTTTAGTCCTGATGCAGACTTGGTTTGGTTCTTTCCAAGTCCTAGTTCAGTCCTGGTCTAGTCCCAGTTTTGATATATGTAAACACATCCATGGAGTTACATTGGCCCCTTTCCACCGTCTGGGATCATAAAACCATTGTATTGCAACGGTCAAACGAAATAATAGTAAAGTACGGTTCTAAAGTAAAATTTGTAGGTATCTGTACTAAGGATGGGATGATATATGATAATATCACTAATCGCAATCAAAAAGGTCCACAATTAAACATTTCTTAATAATCGTGATTGTCACACAAGATCATAATCGCCTTTACGGCGGCAGACTGCCTCATGTTTCCAGTTTCAATACAGTGTTTAGATGTTAGCTCCAGGGTTTGCCCACAAGGGGGCCCTCTATCATAGCAATGAAACTTGTTAGCTTCTGAGCCTATGGCTCATGGACGATGAGCCCCCAATCTGCAGAGCCTGCTGAAAAAAAGTCGCGGCATGCGCATTTGCGAGACAACCGTCCTACATTGTTTGACAAACTTGGGCCGAAAATAACCACCGTAAGTAACATACCATCTGAAATAAACTACTGAATGTAGTTTGTGTTAGTTTGTATTTGTATGAATAATGGTTTGTGTTTGTGTCGATTATCTAGCTAAATAGCATTTTGCACAGCTGATGGCTGCGATGCCAGCATATCCTTTATCATATCCTTTTTCTGGAGACTTTCTCTGGTTGGCTCATATGCTTTTATTTATAGTCAAGAGTTATATAATTGACACATTTATTATTAATTCATTGTTAATTTGACTTATAGCAAAAAAAAACAATAAAGGTGATCGCTCAGACACCTGCAAATTGTTTGGTAATTGATGTTTTAGTGACTTTTTTTAAAACTGTAAACCTTGGTTTAATAATTATCATGATAATATTGTTTGTCGTGATTATTTTGGTCAAAATTTTTCTTATTTCGTCCTATCCCTAATCTGTACTTTATTTAAGTACATTTAAAGTAGATACATTTTACTTAAACTTCACTACATTTGAGAGCAGGTATCTGTACTTTCTACTCAGGACTGAAAAGTAAAAGTTTTTTTTAAATTATTATTATTGTTTGAAGCCTGCAGAAAAGACTGAGGGTTTATTTTTAACACATTCATAACTTGAGCAAAACAAAAATCTAATATAACAAAAAAAAGAAAAAAAAGGGTAGAATAAAAGATATTCTCTATAAAAATTTTGCTGAATTTTGTTCAACAACAACAAAATTCAGCACAATTTTTATATCAAAACCACTACCATTTGAAGCTTTGTAAGATCTCAAACTTCATCTGAAATACTTTTACTTTTTTTACTCTTTATGTACATTTTTAAACAGGTACTTTAATACTTTTAATTTACTTTTTCATGTGATATTTTTACTTGAGTATTTCTAATCTGGTATCTGTACTTTTACTTAAGAAAACTGAGCACTTCATGCACCACCATCATATTGTAGATAGCTGCTCTATGTCTGGGTCTAAACAAGGCAGCGCAGACAGCTCTTTGCCTGATCGCTCACATCATTGGGTTCTGAGAGAGCCAATATGGCGGGTATGTGCAGTACTCTGGTTGTTGTGATTGTCTGCTGGCTCTGTTTCCTCTGTATAAAGGATTAGGAGCAGCAGCTGTGAAGTAATGCCACTGAGCATTACCAAACATAAGCTCAATGTGTAATGGCTATTCTGTGAGAACATAATACTAGTGCAAATATCACAGAGCTCATTCTTAACTTCACTGGTTTATTGCACTGGGACAGATACACATATAGATTAACGTGGCAATCTGATGCATGTATCAAAGTTATTACGTGTACATGCATGCCAGGAAAACCAATTTAAAACGATTTTTCAAAATTGACGTAATCCTGGAAACTACAATTGGCTCTGTGCACAATGATAGTGGATGAAAACATCTTCACTCCTGAAACTTTTTGTACAGTTTTATGCAAAAGTTTTATATTCTTTCTTTCACATTGGAGATATGATAAGATTTGCTTTCACTTTAACGTAGTGGATCAAAACTATTAAACAGCATGAGCTTGTCTGTAATGGAGACCTGTATTGCCATCGCTGCAGACCTTTAAAATGATGGAGTAAACGTCCAAACACATGTCTAATATTTCCCTGGCGCTTTCTTACCTCGTGCAGTTGAATGCCTCTCCTAGTCTGTGGTTAATATAAATCAGACTGCGCTGTTGCATAGAGCGGGGATGAAAGTACATATCAGCTTCTCAAGATGTGTTATTGGGATCTTTGAGATTTGAACCATATGCATAACGGTGGCCGGCTAGTTCCAATCACAGTGGGCTGGACCATTTCCGCCGTAATATAATGTCTAAAATCAGTAAAACCTGACAGAGACAGTGTCTTTGTGTGTTAATGCTAATGCTAATGCTGACTTTGATTAAAACGTTAAATATACTCATAAAAAAAAAATTTAATTATTATTTTTAAGTGTTGATTATTTCAGTCAGTGGCAATACTATTAGGCTCTGAAATTAGCATTAGCATTAGTACTAATCCCTAATCCCCGTTTTGCTGCTTTTTCAGTTCTGGTCAGATTATTGGTGGACACTGCCTGGAGTTATAGATACGGAATAGATGTTGTCTAAGGCTCCTATTCTGGTTCAGGATGGATTGTCTTTCCTAACAAAAATGCTTTCTTAACTTCCCTCTCAAACCATTTCTTTTCTTTGGCCAAGATCTGTACCTGACTATCTTCAAACTGTAAACCATAGGTGTTTTTAATTTCAGTGCAGTTAGCTCCTCCCTCCAGACAGATATAAGTCTGACCAGAAGTGAAGCGGTTTGGATGAGCAGCGAAATGTCTTCACTTCGATAACTTTTTGTCCAGTTGACAGATTTTATATTTTTCTTTTACTATGGATCAGACCTGGACGACTGAGGGATTACACAGATATAGCTCCAATGTCTTTATTTGTGCTGCGGAGATTAAATAACTTGAGTGTAACGCAGTTCCTCATGTCTGAAAATCGAATGCTCACTTTGAATTAGATGTCGCTTATCTATGTCTGCCAAAAGTGCAGGTATAAAACACTCTACCAGTCAAACGTTTGGACATACCCACTCACTCAATGTTTTTTTAAAATGTATTTTTACTGCTTTCTACATTTTCTACACATATAGAAGACATCAAATATATGACGAAAGATACATAGAATTATAAAATTGCCCCTTCTTCAAGGCTAAATTTCTAAAAAGCAAATTAATATTAAGGAGGGTTCGAACAGGGCCCGGGAGAGATCGCTAAGTTACTTAAACATGCATGGATGACATTTAAAAGCTCTTCAGGCATGTTTTTGATCAGGGAACAGCCTTATAACATGGTGGAAAGCTTAAAAATTTAAATTAAATTACATAGACCCCCTCTTTAAGCTCTCACATCAAGTTATTTGTAGCATTTAGTCCTGGTTATTAATTGTTGGTTTAAACTGGCTTGATCCCTGTTCTAGTCAAGCAAATATATATATTTTTTTCATTATTAGAATGGTCATATTAGTCCAACAAAAGTAGTTCATTTTCTGTATGAAGTGTTTGAGCGCTTCTCCTCACTGCTCCTTCATATACACCATTACCAAACTCCATCTCACAAACACATTTATACAAAATGTACTTAAAATGATTGGCCCGCTCTCCCACAGCGAGCTGGAGCTAATTAATACATCTTATCTGAGCCATTATGGAGTTAACTGCAGAGAGCTTTGAAATTAATATTAAGATTATAAACTATAGTTCAAGAGGAGTGACTTCACAAACACTGTATTTACCCAGGGGGAAAATAAAAGTGTCAAGAGGGACAAAGATGAATGAGAGAGGACACTGAGAGAGAGAGAGAGATAGAAGAGAGAGCGAGAGAGAGAGAGAGAAAGAGAGAGAAGAGAGAGAGAGAGAGAGAGAGAGAGAGAGAGAGAGAGGGGAGAGAGGAGAGAGAGGGAGGGGGAAAAGGAGAGAGAAAAAACAGAGAGGGAAAAGAGAGGGGGGAAAGAGAGAAGAGAGAGCGAGAGAGAGAGAGCGAGAGAGATAGAAGAGAGAGAGAGAGAGAGAGAGAGAGGGACAGAGAGAGAGAGGGAGGGGGAAAAGGAGAGAGAGCCAGAGAGGGAAAGAGAGGGGGAAAGAGAGAAAGAGGGAGAGCGACAGAGAAAAAGGGAAAGGGAGAGAGAGAGAGGGAGAGAGAGAGAGGGGGAGAGGGAAAGGAAGAGAGAGACAGAGGGGGGAGAGAGAAAGAGAGAGAGAGGTAGGGGGAGAGAGAGAGAGGGAGAGGGAGAGAGAAAGAAGAAAAAGGAGAGAGAGAGAGCGAGAGAGGGAAAGAGAGAGAGGGAAAGGGACAAAGAGACAAAGAGGGGGAGAGAAAGAGAGAGAGGTAGAAGGAGAGAGAAAGAGGGAGAGAGAGCAAGAGAGAGACAGAGAAAGGAAGAGGGAGAGTGAGAGGAACCTGTCACAGACTCATTTATTAGACACAAGAACAGCCCAGCTTTATGTAGTACACTGAACAGCCCTGAAGTACACTGTAGTACACAGAGCCTGCATCCTCAGCATTTTGACTCCTCACGTCATTCACGGGCCATATTATACAAGCAGCTACAACTACTACTGCTAATACTGCTGCTACTAGTGCTACTGCTGCTAGTAGTGGTACTACTGCTACTGCTACTACTACTAATCCTATCTAGAAAACAGGGAGTACTGTTGAAATTGGAAAATGTGTCTCAGATAAAATATCCCTGACCTGTGGGGTGCCCCATGGGTCAATCCTGGGACCCTTGTTGTTCAACCTCTACATGCTGCCGTTAGGCCAGTTAATACGCAACAATAATGTGTCCTACCACAACTCTGCAGATGACACTCAGATCTATGTCTCACTTACAGCAGGTGAAAATAGACCAGTAGATTCACTCTGCCACTGCATCCAACAGAGTGCGTGGATGCAAAACCACTTTCTTCAGCTAAACTCAGACAAGACCGAAGTCATAGTCTTTGGCCCACAGAAACAAAGAGAAAGTGTCAGCAGTCACCTCCTGTCTCTCTCTCTAAAACCTTAAAATCAGGGTAGAAATCGAGGGGTAATAATGGACTCAGACTTGAACTTCAACAGCCACATCAAATCAATAACATCTGCAGCTTTTTACCATCTAAAAAACATTGCAAAAATCAAAGGTATACCTTCAAAGCCAGACTTAGAGAGACTTATCCATGCATTTGTCTCCAGTAGGTAAGACTACTCTAAAGGCCTACTACTATTATTACTGCTACTACTACTATTACTACTATTATTACTGCTACTACTACTATTACTACTACTGCCACTGCTGCTGCTACTATTAATAATAATACTAGCGTGATCGTACCTTCAGGACTTGCACTTGTCCCTCATTCGTGATGTCCTTCAGTAAATCACAGAAAGATCGGCACAATGATTCGGCGTAGCTCTACAAAGAGAAAAACAAAATAATTTAAATTGAATGAATAATTTAAAGGTGAACTCAGTAACGTTTTTGCCTCCTGCTCGTCTCTACGGAGATGTTATTGCTTTGCTGTTAATGTTCCAGAATATAGCATTAAGCAGAATATATTTCTACGCATGCACATGACTCCACCAGGGTAAGTTACATGCAACTGTGTATATAAATGGAAATATGTACAACACTGTCTTCCAAATGGGTGCATGGGCGAGCCTGGCTCCAATTCACTTTCTATTGAAAAACTGTGGCCCCTCTCTCTCAAAGAAACGTAATGTTTTTAAAGGTATTTCTTTAAAACACATGTAACACCTGTAGCTAATGCCATAGTGTGGAACATTCCAGACAAAACAATACCATCTCTATGGAGACGAGCAGGTGGTGGACCCTCAATCAGAAAAGTTACTTAGTGCCTCTTTAGATAGTGCACTTAAATACTCTAATCTATTCACCCTATACTGATTTTCAGTTATGCAGTGAACGTTTCAGTTTATGCAGGAGTAAATATGGAAAAATAAAGTCTTCTTTATTACACCATTACTGTCAGTTTGATTCAAAACCTGTAATAAGCCATAAGCGTCATATTAATGCTCGTAGCACCATAATATTGTTACTGGTAACTTTTCATAAGAAGGAAGCGGGCTGAAGTTTGACTTGTAAGAAACAGTTGTGAAGTTCTGTGTCTTGTTGAAGTGAATTTAAACAAGCAATAAAGAAATGAGAAAGTTTAGAGAGACTGAGAGATTACCAACCACAGACTGTATAAAGAAGTGGACTAAATGAGAGTGACGTCACCCATAGTGTTCAGCTCCAGTCAAATGAAGCTCATCGAGGCTCGCGGTTATCGAGGCGAATTTGGAGCCGAGTTTCATATTTGGAGTTTTCACTGCGAGTATCATAGCAACCGAAGAGCCCATCTGGAGCGAGGCAGCTGCAGGTAACACCCCTTACCTCGGCGCCTGCACCGCTGGTTTAGCAGGGCGCGGCGCTTAGCAACGCTGTTAATTAAACCTGTTGCTAACGGTAGCGGTACCGACCTTGGGAAAAGAAGGCGTCTCATTAGTCTGTTATTAATGTTCGTATGATTTGCGGAAACAATAGCGAAATAAAAGCACTAGGATAATGTAGAGCGGATTAATACAACATATGAACAATTTAAGACCAAAGTAACGAGCCTGACAGCAGCAGTTACAGAGAGAGGGGCCATTTCTATATACAGTCTATGGTACAGGGAATTTAAGTAATTTATGTGTTGAAATCATTATGGTGAAAGTAAATGGACCTGTAGGGGCATCTTTTATTTTTAATGCAATATCAAGAAAAATTGAAAAAAAGAAAAACCTTGAAGTTATCTCGGCCAAAAAGATTATTTTAAAATGCAGGAAATAAACTACTACTTCAGGAATTTGAGGTGCAAACATCATTGGAACAGACAGAATCACAAAATTTGATTCAACAAAACATGATGAGATGCGTTGCCTTGTTTTGTCCTAAACTCCATGACTCTGGACTCACCTGGAGGAACTCTGTGGCAGACAGGTACAAGTAGGCATTGACGATCTGAAAGCAGGTGCGCAGATTCTCCGAGCTCAGTTCTGAAACACAAAAACAGGATTCGGGCTTTAGCATCAAAGTAATAAATGAATTGGCTCAGGAGGAGGCGAGCCTGAGGAGGGCAGACGTTTGTTAAGCCTCTGCAGGTGGACGGCCTCATGAGACTTATGAAAGATCACTGCAAAACTCATTTATACTCGAGTCATTTGAGTTCATTCATAAAAGTCAGGCAAAACATCTCCACAAATCATTTGTAAACACTCGTCTCGTCTTGTCGCCCAGGTACGATTCATATTAAAAGAAAAATTGAAATTTGTAACTGGACAAAAAGCTGTAGGGGTGAAGACAAATTTCGCTGCTCATCCAACTGTCAACAAGTAGTAAATAAATAGTTTCGGTGTAGTTAGCTCGACCCCTCTAATAAATATCACGCAGTGTTCACCAGTGATCTGACCAGAACTGAAGTAATGGTTTGGATGAACAGCGAAACGTCGTCACTCCTACAACCTTTTGTCCAGTTGACAGATTAAAATCTTACTTTTACTATAATAATTGATTAAGTTTATAGAGTATTTTGCACCCAAAGATACTCAAACACATTCTAAAGACGCTATTAAAGGTCCATCTGAAACTTTACCATGGTACTGACCAGGACCAGTCAGTTTAGAGATTAAAATGGACAATATTTGAGTTTCAACGTCAAAAAAAAAATTTCATCAATTTGCGCCAATGATTTGGACTAATGGGTGTAACTGACCCCATTCAGCCACAGACACATTTTTACCAACTTCATCTCCGGCCAAAAACTGTATGAAGAAGTGGGCTAAGTGAGTGTGACGTCACCCACAGTGTTCGGCTTCAGTCAAATGGAGCTCGTCGAGGCTGGAGCAGTTATAGGCGACAAATTGGAGCCGAGTTCCATATTTGGAGTTTTGACCGCGAGTATCATAGCAACCAAAGAGCCAATCTGGAGCGAGGCTGTTGAAGGTAACGCCCCTTACCTTACCGCTTGCACCGCTGATTTAGCAGGGGGCAGCGGTTAGCAACGCTCTCAATCAAACCGGTTGCTAACGTGACTTTGGGAAAGAAGGCAGCTGATTTGTCTGATATTAATGTTCATATCCTGATTTAGAGACACAATAGTGAAGTAAAAACGAACGTACAAACATTTTAAGACCAAAATGACAAGTCTGAAAGCAGCAGTTGCAAAGAGACAGGCCAAAGTTTTTTGAGTCGGTGGAGTTGGAAAAGGGACCGTGCTCACTTCCTATTTGCAACACAGAGGTTAGCACGTTAGCTATATCCATTTATATAAAGTGTCTATGGCTCGGGCAAATATCGAAATGCTATACCTCAGTTAAACCTCCAAAATTGATTTTACATTAACATTTGATCTCAGTGCTAAATACGGCGTTAGCATCTTGAGCAAAAGCTAATGGAGGCAGTCAGGGTCAAAGTTCAGGGGTTACAAGAGCACAGCAGCACAACCAAAGTCTGACATCATTGATCTTTGATACAAACAACATTTAAATAAACACCAGGCTCTTAATGTCCTCATTAATCACAACAGCCCCAAACCCTTCGGCCAACATCACAATGGGAAATGTAGAGCTCGTGTTTGGACTAAAACCAGAGATAAACTCACTGTAAATGTACAAACTAGAGCTGGACATCACAATCAAAACAGGACGATACAGCAATTTGATGTCACGATTATCATGGCCAAAATAATTGCGATTAACAATAATATCATGATAATTATTAAAATGACTAACAGTTTTTAAAAATGTTAGAGATATTAATAATTATAATTTGAATATTATGAATTAGTTCCATCTTTAACCAACTTTTATAGTATTGTCCTTTGTTATCAGTGAAACTAAGATGGATAACATGGTGATGACTTGACCCGAGATGCCCCTCCTGTGCCCTGATCCTGTTCAGTGGACCCGGTCCTCGCCTGGCTGGATGACCCAATACCTGGATAGGATGACCCTTACGCTAAGCCTCCCTCTATCCCGTAGTTGAGTGGCCCTAGAGACTTGAACGCTATCTGCAAATGGATGTGCATTAGTCCAGGGCACATCAGCAGCCTGCCCGTCCTGGTTTAGTCCTGGTTTAGTCCTGGTTTAGTCCTGGTTCAGTCCTGGTTCAGTCCTGGTTCAGTCCTGGTTCAGTCCTGGTTCAGTCCTGCTTTAGTCTTGGTTCAGTCCTGGTTTAATCCTGGTTCAGTTCTGATTAAATCCTGGTTCAGTCCTGGTTCAGTCCAGTGGTTTTCTCCTTCACTGTGGTTCTCCTCGAGTTTTCTCTTTTTCCCACTGTTTTTTTTTTTCCTTGCCGAGAAGAAGGGGGCGCTCTGGGACAGTTATTCACTTTGCTTGCATTCTGTTGATTAATTTGCTTTCTGTTATTGTTGATTTTCTAACTTTCTGTTGGTTAAATCAATTATCTTGTCCAGCCTTAAGAGGTGACTGCTGCTGTGATGGTCTTTTCAAAAATGCATTTAACTGAATTGAATAACATTAAGGATAAGTAACTTTTCTCTGAACATTCTGGTGAAACAATGGGGATTATCTTTGTTGATGATTATTACGATTATGCAAAAAGTGACATGAACGATTACTGTGTACCTTTTTAATCACCATAAACAATATTATACTTTATTGCCCCATCTCCAATCAAAAACCACACTGTCAAATATTTAAATGGACCTTCCTCTGTTAAAAGCCAAATTCCTTTCATTACTTATAAAGCCTCCTAAGCCTGAGCGAAAGACCTTGAAATGCCTGTTCTGAAATGTAACGCTTGTAATAGTTTATTTAGCGGTTTATATTTCATTCCTGCTGGATTTCTTTTAAACTGTGCAGTGGGAACACGATTACCAATTAAAGGCGAGACAAGGCTAGTTTATCTGTATAGCACAGTTGGGTAATTGGAGTAATTCAAAGTGCTTTACAGAATAAGAAAGATATTAAAACCAAAATACAAACAAATCTAAACATAACTAAAAATCATAAAATGAACATTAAAAGAGAGGAGTGCAGAATAAAAACCTTGCAATCATAGCCACACCTAAACAGAACCGTTTGGAGCCTGGATTTAAACATTGTCAAAGTAGAGGCCTGTCTCACATCTTCAGAAAGAATGTTCCAGGTTTTAGCTGCAGAAAAATGAAACACTGATTCTCCATGTTTAGTTCATGTTTAGTCTTGGTTTAGTTCATGTTCTGTCCATGTTTAGTCAATGTTTAGTACATGTTTAGTACATGGTTAGTCCACGTTTAATACATGTTTAGTATGTTTACTCCTGGTTTAGCACATGTTTAGTCCTGATTTAGTCCTGATTTAGTCCTGATTTAGTCCTGGTTCAGTTTTGGTTCAGTCCTGGTTCAGTCCATGTTTAGTCCATGTTTAGTCCATGTTTAGTCCATGTTTAGCCCTGGTTTAGTCCTGATTAAGTCCATGTGCTGCACAAGGTTAGTCCTGGTTTAGTCCATGTTTAGCCCAAGTTTAGCCCTAGTTTAGCCCTAGTTTAGTCCTGATTTAGTCCATGTTTTGCACATGTGTAATCCTGGTTTAGCCCGTGTTTAGTCCTGGTTTATTCCATGTTTATCCCTGGTTTAGTCCATGTTTTGCACATCTTTAGTCCTGATTTAGTCCATGCTTTGCACATCTTTAGTCCTGGTTTAGCCCTGGTCTAGTTCACGTTTTGCATGTTTAATCCTGGTTAATCCATGTTTAGTCCATGTTTAGTCCCACATTAGTCTCTCACTGAAGGCTGCTCCATTTAAATCCAATTTCAACTGCACTGCTCGTCACAAAACTCAATATCAAGACTTCTGTTCGTCCCAACCTCAATTTCTTTTTGTTTAAAAAAAAGGAAAAAAATGTTCAAACTGTCTCCTGGCTGACCCTCCTCAGAACAGCACACACTGCACATATTTTAATATCAATATTTAATATGTATGCTCTCCATTAGTGCAGCTGTTAGTCCTTCCTACAACATAAGGACCTGAAGACAGAGGAGGACCTCCCTGTGGGGCGTCCAACGCTCCTGATATGTCCTGAGTGGAAATTATAATAAATACAAAGTTGTCAGTCATTCCCTGAGTTGTGCATAATTGTAAATGTTAAACGGTCACATTTTTATATAACGCTTTTCCACATTCAAAAAACTCAAAGCGCTTTACATCAAGGAACCACTCACCCATTCACACACCAGAGTACACAGAGACTGGGGACGAGGTGGGTTAAGCATCTTGCCCAAGGACACAGCGACAGGCTTCACCTGTGGGAGCTGGTGTCGAGAACAGGATTCGAACCGTCAACCTTCAGATCAGTGGACAAAGACTACCCACTGAGTTAGTGTATTTGACACGATATTTTACAGAGCGTGCGTTACTGTAAATAAGTATGTAAGTATTTTGCTCGAATTCTTGGTAAAAAAGAACTGTCCCGCTGTGAGTGTAGATATTTATCAGTTATCAAGCCGTAAAAAGTTGAGTTAATAAATTGTATGACTCATTATAGAAGCACAAACTAAAGACTAAAGTGTTTCATTCTGTTATTTATTTATTGCAGCTCATGATGTTTTACCAATATTGTAGATTTAGAATAGTAAAATAAATATTAAAATCTGTCAAATGGACAAAAAGTTGTAGGAGTGAAGACGTTTTGCTGCTCATCTAAGCCGCTTCTTCAGTTCTGGTCCTACGTCTGGTCAACATCTCCATGGATCACACCTGGACGACATCATTTATAGATTTAGAATAGTTTTTGCGGTTTAAATCTGCGCTTGGATTTTTGTATCAGTGACAAATTAGTTTCAATATGATGATTTATCGTTTACATTTAGTTCAGCGATTTGTCAAATTTTAAAATGTATTAACATGACAGTCTGACAAAGTAGTAAAAGCATGCATTAAACAAGGAATTTTAAATTAGATTAGGTAAAAAAGTCCCATTTTCAAAGCAACAATGAGAAACAGAGCGAGTCTGTTAATAAAGGAATTAACTGAATTATTAAAGGTGTTGTTCCACGGCCCGATCATTATCCCCGTTTTAAATCCTTTGTGGAGAGGCCGACCCAGACTGGCAGAAGTCAGGCTCGCGGCTTTTCCATCGCACACTTGCAGATCTATGCATTATGTATAAGCTGCTTATAGCCGCCCCTTTTATATGGGATCAAATAGGAACAATGGCTACAGGCTACTTAAGGGAACAGCCAAGAAAAGAACTACTTTTTACAGTTCAGGTAAGATGGATGCCCTCCAGACGATGTTAACACAATTTACAACCTACTCTAAAGACGTGAAGCTGCAGAGGAACAAATTTGATTACTGGCCTGTAAGAATGAGTTCCATAGCTTTAACTGCCAATTACATCGAGACAATTAAATCGAAAGAAAATAGGACCACAAGTCAAACAATTCACTTCAGTAAAGCCATCTTCTGTCGTTTATAGGCTGAATAATTGTTTTGTCTTGATTTAAATGAACGATAGCACGAAGGAGAAGGCGTTTAGCTGGAGTTTTAGTGGAATGCGATTTTACCTCCCTTGTTTACACATAAAGACATCGTTTAAAGACGCTGTACCCGTTTTTACCGTCTTAAAAAAACATGAAAAACAGAACTACTCTGTGTGTCTGTGTACATTGGTGTATGAATGTGTGTGTGAATGTGTGAGTGGTTCCTTGATGTAAAGAGCTTTGAGTGTCTTGAAGAAGGAAAAGCGCTATGTAGTGGTCCCTTGCTATATCGTGGTTCACCCTTTGCGGTCTCGCTGTTTCACAGATTTTTCCAGTGCAATTCTATTCTGCATGGTGCTCTGCGTCCCGACCGGCCAAGGGACTGCCACGTCTCCCCCACAACACAGAATGCGTTAAGCCAAATTTACATAAATGTTTGATCAACACTGCAGTGGTGCCAGGACGAAGAGGCACGGTCAGAGGAACTGTGAAATACACGTGAGTCACTATTAACTAATTAAACAAGAGAGAAATGTGAGAAAATGCTAATGCCTGTCTGAGAAAAGTATATAAAGTGTGTGGTGAGGGGTTTTACAGCCTTAAAACATATATAATATTTGTAAAAAAAAAAAATAAAGCTGAGTACTTCGTGGATTTCACCTATTATGGGTTATTTTTAGAACGTAACCTCCGCAATAAACGAGGGACCACTGTATATTTAAATAAAACGACCATTACCATTTATTTATGTCAGAGGTCTCCAAACTATGGCCCGGGGGCCAAATACAACCCTCAAACCAATTTTTATTGGCCCTCATGCTGAACTGGCTCAATTGATCATAAGCAGTAGCAAATTAAACTATTTCTACCACTATAACCTCAAACATCACATCGCCGTGTGATACAGACCTAAAATGAATGTGTTTCAAGCCTTATTAATACACAGCGGCTCTGTCAAAGCTGTGTTTAAAGCACCACACTGTATTGATCACTGGTCTGTGGCCCTCTGCTTCAAATATGTTTGAAAATATGGCCCTCGATAAAAAAAAGTTTGGGCACCTCTGGCTTATGTTAATGATGGTTTTGAGTGTCTCACTTTGGGTTGCCAGATCCAACAACTGAAACCAGCATGCTATAAACCTAAAAAAGCTCTCTATTATATAAAATATGACAGTTAAAGGCATATGACGTTCAGATGTGATTGTAATACCCTGTTTAAACCAGTAGGAGCGTTACAGCAATTACCTTCAACAAGAATTACTTTGGTATAAAGCACATGTTTAACTGTGTGGTAGCTAAAGAAACATCAAGACACCAGCTATCCAGCTATAGTGCAAAAACAAATCAATTCCAGATATGGAAGAGAGCAAATGATCCAAACTGAGCCATGCAAAATCGACTAAGTATGTTTACCCTCATTGTACTGATGCTACACACAACCTGCCTATAGAGATTAGAGTAATAAAAGCTGGCAGGGTAAAGACGCCATAAAACCATGAGGAGTTCCGGTGAGATGTATAGTGACATAGATCCAGGCCTTGAAAAAGAAAACAGGCTCTATGTGCGCACTTACTCACATAGACTGAATAATTGTAACTAACACAAGCTGACAAGGACTAACACCTGAGACAGTGGCTTAGTTTATAAATGTTGACAGGGATTTTAACAGCTACAACAATACAAACAGCTGCTAAGGCAAGAACCCAAGGGTTAAGACGAAAATATGTTGAAGGAACTGGTAAATGGTCATGTTTTTTATATAAGGCTTTACATCAAGGAACCACATTCACCACATTTTCTGATCTGTTATAATGTTTCCTCATCACAAACAGACCTGGAGTTGTGTTTTGTTTCATTCACATGTTTAACACAAACCCTGCATATTTAGGCCGAGTGCCTCCCTCAAAGAGAAAACACCTGGCTCCACCTTGTGATGTCATGTGGTAATACAGGAAGTGCTCCACTGTGTTCTTAAACTCCATACATCTTTAAAGCCAAAGACACAGATATTGTAACTTCACAGAATTATAAAAATCAAAATGGCATAGTACTGTATTGTATAATGCTTAACAAAAAAGGGGCTTCTTCATTAAAAACTGTATGCATTATCAGGGCAAACATGGAGCCTACAGTGGGTCTGTGTACTGTACAAACACGGATATTGACTCTAGCGTGACTTCACGTTCATGGCTATTTATATTATTTATTTGCTTTTTCTACAGATCCAGTGAAATGTGTTCTGTCAATACCATCAGGAGAGCCTATCCTCATTGTACTTATACTGTAGCACCACCCACTCTCTGCTAAGTGTGTGGGCTTAGCAACGCTGTCAATCAAACCTGTTGCTAATATAGAGGGAGCGACCTCGGGTACGGAAGGCGCCTGATTTGCCTGTTACTAATGTTCATATCTTGATTTACAGACACAATCGTGAAATAAAAACACCAGAAGCATGTAAAGGGGGTTAATACAAACATTTTAAGACCAAAATGACGTGTCTGACAGCAGCAGTTACAGAGAGAGGAGCCACAGTTTTTCAATACAAATTGAATTGGAGCGAAAGCCCATTTTCACTTCATTTTCCTATTTGGAACGCAGCGGCTAGCACGTTAGCCATGTCCATTTATATATACAGTCTATGAGTACACCTTAATCCTTTCAGAAAGTGCTCAGTTTTTGTTATAAGTAGAAGTAAAAGTGCAGATATAGAAGTAAAAAGTAAAAAAGTAAAAGTATTTAAGAACCCTTTTAAAAATATACTTCAACAGTAACAATACGAATCAATTTCTTATTTTTCCTTATGACCTATGAACTCTAAAACTTTAATCAGGATGTTACCACGAACATGGTTAAAAATAGCCCCTCTAATCATATGAAAAGTATTTTTTATTTTTCAGTCCTGTTAAAAAATGTAGTGGAGTAGAAAGTACAGATACCTGCTCTGAAATGTAGTGAAGTAAAAGTAAAAGGTATCCACTGTAAAAAGTACTTAAGTATAATATTTAGGTATCTGCTCTTTACTGCTTGTACTTTGTTACCTTCCACCACTGGAAACTCCACAGACAAAAGTTAACATTGTACAAAATGGTGGGAGACTCAGGTATTATGCAATGTAAAATAAATGTGAAACTATAGAACTGCTGTTGGGCAACTTTCATAATGATGTTTTATTAAAATACTACCACAATTCTCAGGAACAAGTCTGATATTTTCAAGTCCTTGAGAAATTCAGATTTTTTCATTTTCTTAAATATGATTTGAAAAGTTGGTTTCCTTCAGGCGATATATAAAAACGAGCTGTAGTTGATTGAAGAAATTCTTGTTGGACTAAAGATGTGTGCCGCTGAGCCGTTGGTCAACTAAAAGAGGGCGTGGCAAAAGCTCGCATAACTATAATGTATCTCTATGTATCTGAGTCAAACTGCACTCAAGTCTACACCTGCAGGGGGAGCTCATGCAAAAACTACTATTTACACAGAAAAAGTATTAGCAGAAACAACGTATTTATATAAAGACAGATTAAACTTACTCACTAATTTCTCCTTTAAACAACAAAACGATTAAAGGCCTACAGCCCAAATAAAAAGCTGCTGATTTTAATTCTTGCTGTTCTCCATATGGGCTGAATAATTTAAAGCAAACCTATTCTGCAAAATCTTGTACCGATGTTCTAGTAATTTCTTCTCCTTCACACTCTCAAAGTTGTATTTGGAGTGATTCGTGTTTGAATAATCTTTAATCTCGCTTTCACCAGTATACCACCACTGTGACGTATGCACTTTCTCTCCAGTTTTATGTTCTTAATCGGTGATATTCGTAGGATTCAGCAGGGTCGTGTAGTCATTTTGGTACAGATGCTCGCTATTGTGATATGCGGCTATCCAGAGGAGCGGCCAACAGCGTGCGGCGATTTATTGTGATGACGTCAGCTCCCATTGGGCACTGCAGCTTTCTAACGGGGATCTCAGCGGGCTTGTTTCGTTTATTAAGTCGTTTTAGATGAATACAGTGGTCCCTCGCTATATTGCGGTTCACCTTCACTGTTTTGTGGATTTTTTTTTTTTGCGTAATTTTGCATACTTTTTTTATTACAGCGTATGATTGTGTGTTGTGTTCTGCGTCCTGATTGGCTGAGGGACTGTAGACCATTGTCCATCAGTCTCCTCTGTGCCGTGTCTCCTGTACAGTACAGAATGTGTTCAGACAAATTTACATAAATGTTCGATCGTTAACATTTTAATTACAGTATAGGAAAACGTTTACATTATTATTTCTCGAACAAATGTTAGTGTCTCGATCTTTGGTTTCATTCTATAATACTTTACTTATTTTTTAAATCTACAAAGGATTGAACTTTGAGAGTCTTTAAACAAGAGAGAAATAGAAAAGTGTATAAAGTGTGTGATGAGGGGTTTTAAAACTAGTTAAAAAGTGTATAAAGTGTGTGGTGATGGGTTTCACAGTCTTAAAACATATATAATAATTGCAAATAATAAAGCTGACTACTTTGCGGATTTTGCCTGTTGAGAGTTATTTTTAGAACGTAACCCCGACGATAAACGAGGGACCACTGTGAACCGATATAAAATGTTTGAATTCTAAATAACGATCCACAGGTGCCATAGATTATAAATATAGAGCACACACGAGCGCAATAGGGCCATTTTGTTCATTTATATATATTCACAGTGACATAATGCATGTCCTCTGCACCCATCTGCTCATACACTATAAAGAACGGTAATATCCATATGAGCAGATTCTTAATGTATTTCAGGGGGGGCTTTAGTCAGCACTTAAGTCCACATGCGTATTTACTATATCTGTAACGGCTCCGCAGGCAGTGCTAGCAAAAAGTAAGATTTTGCAGTTAACTACTCCTAACTCCAAAGATACACACAAAGAAACGACTATACAACCCATCCAGTCTGCCGTGAATCAGTCATTTAGCTGTAGCAAACCTTCGTTTGTGGTATGAAGCGAGCCGGAGCAGAGACTACTGCCGGAATATTCGAAGCAAAAGATGAAAGTCAAGCAACAACAAAAAGCTCTTGTGTGTGTGGTCAAGTGAAGGTCATTTTATAAAGAGAGCAGCAAATATGTGTAATGGAAGGAACAGTCGGGGTGCGCTCATTTGTCAAAGGAGAAAATATGGTTTTACTGATAGACGACAACTTGGACATGCCTGAACCATAGACTGTAAATGTAGATGGACATAGCTAACCTGCTAGCCGTCGCGTTCCAAATAGGAAGTGAGCACAGGCGCACTTCTGGCTTCAATGCACTTTCTATTGAAAAACTGTGGCCCCTCTCTCTGCAACTGCTGCTGTCAGGCTCGTCATTTTGGTCTTAAAATGTTCGTATTAACCAGCTCTACATGATCCTGATGATTTAATTTGGCTATTTTGTCTGTAAATCAATCCTGCTAGCATTTGCAACAGGTTTGATTGACAGCGTTACTAATCACCCGCTCCCTGCTAATCTAATGGGCGGAAAGGGGCACTTAACTTCAACAGCCTCACTCCAGATTGGCTCTTTGGTTGCTATGATACTCGCTCTAAATTCCTGGGGCCGAGCGCTGTGGGTGACGTCACACTCACTTAGTCCACTACTTTAGTTCAGACTGTGGCGTCAGGTTCGCATGCAAAGTCTATTGGGGACGAGCGTCTAGGCTGGTCAAACTTTTCAAGCGTTCATGAGGCACGTTTGAGTTGAAGAATCTAAACTTTCGGAAAAATTCGATTACGAGTTTCAAGTATCTGCCCCCGATTGCAAAGGCGTCCAACCGGAGGTGCTTGGCGCGATTTTGACGCCACAGTGTGAATTCAGCATTAGAGATAATCATGTTTCATTAGTGGAGTACATCCTTTATCAGAAATACTAGTAAGTACTGACGATGGTAGATGGGAAAATATTTTATTATTTGACACAATCTAAGTTTTATTGCAGAGATTCTTCCATGTTTTGAGGATAACCTTCTCTGTTTTCTAATCTAAAAAGTTGTGGATAAAATGAACCTTAACACAATTACAAAGTTACACACTTTAGAGCACGGATCAGCAGTTTTACCACTAAATTTTCAAGTATTAAAGTAAAGCATCTGTGTACTTTTGCTGAGTCGTCATCGTATGCCTCCAGCAGATGGATCTAAAACATATAAAAACTGGTTTAAACCTTTAGAGCAGATTTGTTACAAAAACGGCATTTATATCATATTTAAAGGTACAGTACGTAACTTTTCTGGTCAAGGAACCACAAGTTGTTAGCTTGGTCCACTTAATAAAAGTTACAAGTTACAGGTCAGATCTGTGGAGAGGCGACTCCACTCAAATGTATGTTTTACAATACACATTGTCGCAATCAACACCTGTAACTGTGTGACAGCAGCTCAGTTGGTACAGCGTTTGTCCTGATCCGAACCGCTCTTCACCTAAACGTCATTGGTCCAGCTCCCACGGATCAATGCTGTTGCTGTGACCTTGGGCAAAACACTCAACCCATCTCGCCCCCAGTATCTGCGTACACTGGTGTTTGAATATCTGTGTGAATGAGTGAGTGGTTCCTTGATGTAAAGCGCTTTGAGCCTTGAAAGTGGAAAAGCGCTTTTATATGTGACCATTTACCACATGTTTTTCAACGTATAGTTTAGCAAACACCTGTAATTAAATACATACAAGACAGTTTTCTAATGCCATACTGGGGAATATTCCAGTCAAAGCAAAAACATCTCCATAGAGACAAACTGGTGATGCCGCACTGGCCAAGTTACAGGTCCGATCTGCGGAAAGGCGACTCCGCTCACAATAACAATGTATGCTTTCCAATTTATATTTTAGGAATCAACACCTGGAATCAAATACATGCAAGACAGACACGTTTTCAAATGCCATACTGTGGAATATTACAGCCAAAACAGTAACATCTCCATGGAGACGAGCAGGTGGCAGAGATGTAGTTCTTCCCGACACACACGAGAATTACTAAAGTCAATAAGAGTTTGTGGATAGAGAGAGTGATTAAAAATGTAGGAGGAAACTTGAGAGCAGCACTGAAGTAGTCACAGTGCAACCCTTTTGAAAATAGTGGCTCTCCTGTAATGTATCTGCGGCCTCATTAAACCCTTTCTTCTCAGTGGAACAGAATACAAGCCTGATGGATGGGGCTCTTTAAACATTTGGTTCTGCAGCTGCTGAAAACTTTCATGAACGATAATTATAAAATCTATTTCAAATTACACTTGACTCTTGTCTCGCAATAACTGAGAGAAAATAGTTTGAAATACAGGCTGCATTAAAGTTTAAATATACAACACGAATCAATGAGCTGGAGGATTCCCATGGGGCTTTGCAACGCCTCAGCCGTTCCATAGCAGTTTTTTCCATATTACGGTGTTTTCTGATCTATGTTATAATGTTGTTTCCTCATCACAAACACCTTGAGTTGTGGAGTTGTTTCATTTAACGCACAAACCCTGCATTATTTAGGCTGAGTTCTTTTCTCAAACTGAAAACAACCTAAACTGTTCCACCTTGCGATGTCATACAAGGAATCACTCATCCATTTACGCACACATTCAACAATGCCAACCTGTGGGTCAGTGGATCTGACTGCTCTAGCTAAGAGGTTTATGTCAAAAGCGGGATTTGGATCGCTAACCTTCAGATCAGTGGACAAGAGCTCAACCAACTGAGCTATTGTATACATCAGGCATGCCCAAACTGTGGCCCGGGGACCAAATGCGGCTCTCAGACCAATTTTTCTTGGCCCTCAAGCTTCCAGGTGAATTGTTACATGTTAACTTAAACATTACTTTTACTGTAGATTTCTGAAAATCTACTTTAACAAGGCCATATCAAATATTTAATGTGTCGCATTGAGGATGTATAAGCATGAATAAAGGAGTAGTGGTTCAGTCTAACTTGTAATAAACACACAGATTTGAAGTATTCACTGTATTGGTGACCAGTCTATGACCCTTAATCGGCCCTCAGCTTTGTCCAGGTTTTTATATGTGGCCCTAAATGTGTCATTTTTAGCTTGCTGGGTATTTAAATTGATAATATGTAGTTATGATTAAGTGTTTTTTTTAAATATATTTTTACTGTTTGCTCATTCAGTTATATTTTATCTTAACCAATGTGTCTAGGATAGAGTCTGAATCAATTATTTCACCTACAGTTTTAAGCTTTATGTGACAGGACAGAAAAGTCGCTTGAAATTAGAGTGAAGAGTGAGGAGAGACATTCACAGCAGGCACAGAGTCGGCAGATAATCCCAGATGGGTACAAGAGCCAGATCATTTCTATTACTGACTAAACCCGAGAACTCAACAAAAAACTGCATTTTACGTGCCCCCCGCCTGTATTAAACATTACTGGCTGCTAAAATACTGCTATGTCACCTAAAACTCAGAAATAGAGGTCACCCTGTGCATTGACTTGAGTTTAGCCTGGAGCTGTGTGGCGCCCTCTGGTGACTACTAATCAGCACCTTTCAGATCATTGGGATCCAATAGACACAAACATTCTGCTTTATTTAGTGAATCGCAGCCCGCAAGATTTCCTCCACAAGGTTTGAGAGTAAACATCTTTTGCTTTAGCTCAGGCTGATGGTAAATGTGGTATTTCATCAAGTATGGGCAGTTTTTAAAATGTATTTATCTTCAAAAGGCACTAGGCTCTACGCTTTCCCCAAGAGAGGGATTTTTGTCGTTCGAATGTGGTGGGTACATCGGCCGCAAGCTAATGCTGGCCTATATTTCTGTTTTTTGTATATGGCGTATTTTTTCCTTTTCTTTTCATGTTTAATGCTGTTAAGAGTTGGAAGTCCTACAGCGGTTTTGCTTCAGAATTTATAGTTATTAGAGGAGTTCTATGCATATCGAGAAAGATCATTTTGTTGTACTACTGTATAAAGTTAAAAGAGATGATAAATAGTAAATATAGCACAGTCTAGTCACTCTAAGTGCTTTACGGATTCACACACACATTCATACTCCGGTGTACACAGACACTGGGGGCGAGGTGGGTTAAGTGTCTTGCCCAAGGACACAGTGACAGCATTCATTTGTGGGAGCTGGAATCGCACCTGCCCCTCTCTACTAATGATGTTTATGTCAAGAGTAGGGATTCGAGCCAACCTTCAGATCAGTGGACAAACGCTCTACCAACTGAGCCACTGTCGCCCAGGCTGCAAACAATCTCAAATGTCTTCACAGCGACACGGATGGACAAGATAATCCTGTATAAACAATATAATCTATGTACTGTATTTTATGCATGTGTACACTTTATACTCCCTCTAATGAAGTGACAATCTTTTGGCACAGTTGAACCAATGAGCAGCCTGTCAGGAGCCGTGGATAAACTAACAGAAATTAGCAGGCCCGTAAACAGAAATTTGGGGGCCCGGGGCAAGAAGCCTCACACGGGCCCCCCCCTATAAATGAATATGATAGAGATCCAATTCTGGGCCCCGGGACAACAAACATTAACATGTTTTTTTCCTATACAATTTTTGGTTTTACGGTATGTTTAAATCATAGACTGTATAAAGAAGTGGACTGAGTGAGTGTGACGTCACCCATAGTGTTCGGCTCCAGTCAAATGAAGCTCATCGAGGCTAGAGAAGTTATAGCGACAAAATTTGGAGCAAAGTTTCATATTTGGAAATCCTACTGCGAGTATCATAACAACCAAAGAAGCAATCCGGGCTGAGGCTGTTGAAGGTAACACAGTGCTGTCAATCAAACCTACTGCTAATGCTAGACACCGGATTTGTCTGTTATTAATGTTCATATTTTGATTTACAGACACAAGCGAAATAAAAATACCAGGATCATGTAGAGCGGGTTAATACGAACATTTTAAGACCAAAATGACGAGCCTGACCGCAGCACTTACAGAGAGAGGGGCCGCAATTTTTCAATAGAAAGTGAATTGGAGCCAAAGTCGATGTAGCTGGAAGCGCGCCCTTGCTCATTCCTATTTGGAACGCGACGGCTAGCAGGTTAGCTATGTTCATTTATATATACAGTCTATGTTGCCAATATGTGTCAATTAGTTTGTGTAAGGTTGTGACGAGATCTGCAAAGTGGACTATTGTCTATCTATCTATGTCTTTCGGGTAACGTCTGTTTATGTAACTTAAACCACTCTCTTTAATGGCTAGCACAAATATTAGCTAATCTTCCATCTGTGAGTGACGCTGCACAAGCAGAGATCAGCCTTCAGTCCAGGCAGCCCATCATAATGTTCCAGTCTGCGTGGCCTGTCTCGCTGATAAGCTGTACACTACTGTAGCAATATCCTCTAAGGGAGAGTTCTGTCTGAATATCAATGCAAAGGGAGGTCCGGGTTCCACTATTCCAACTGAAATGAATTGAATCCTCATTGTGGGCCCAGAGCAGGTCAGACAGGACAGAGCTGGATAAGACTTTCATCATCTCCCATCCTCCATCTTCACTCGTGCAAATGGATCAGACCACCCCAGTGTGCCCTCGCCGAATACAAACAGCCTGACTGAATAAGTCCATCTGCCTAATTTCAGTTTCTGCACTGACCCCGACGACACAATATGACTGTCATGAGAGAGATGCAACGTCAGAAGATAAGTTAAAAAGCCACAACAAGGAATTTCATAGCTCTATAGATGTTTTAAACAAGGTGATTAAAAATTGAAATGTACTTTTTTTTTTAAGCATTTGACCCGTTCAGGAGCAGTGGACAAGTGGACCTGGATTTTAGCTGTTGTTGGTAGTACTCAAACCCAATAAGCAAGGACTACATGACAAATAAGGTTCACTGAGGTGGTGATGTTAAAATTTAAAATCTCATAAATGATGCTATTTTCTACAATGTTTTGATAAGAGTCAGCCCTTCTGGACAATGTGATTATAACACGCATTGGTTGTGGCATTGTTTCGATAAGATTCTGCAATGTTTATTTATTTCCACCCAGTGTTGCATTAATTTTTCACCAAGATCTTGCATTGATGATGGTCGAGTCTGACCGCCACAAATCCTTCTCCAGCACATCCCAAAGATTCTCAATGGGGTTAAGGTCTGGACTCTGGGGAGGCCAATCCATGTGTGAAAATGACGTCTCATGCTCCTGAACAATTTTTCACAATTTGAGCCTGATGTATCCTGGCATTGTCATTTTGGAATATGCCCGTGCCATCAGGGAAGAAAAAAATCTACTGATGGAATAACCTGGTCATTCAGTATATTCAGGTAGTCAGCTGACCTCATCCTTTGAGCACAGACTGTTGCTGAACCTAGACCTGACCAACTGGAGAAGGCTCGGACCTATTTGCTTAGTTAAATCCAGGTGGAGACTTTTTTTTTTTTGGGCCAGGCAGTGTATGTTCTAATGTTTTTCCTCATCAGAATATACCTGGAGTTGTGTTTTGTTTCAATCACGTGTTTAACACACAACACCTGCATATTTAGGCTTAAGTTCTTTTCTCAAACTGAAAACACTTTGTTCCACCCTGTGATGTCACGTGTAAAGACAGGAAGTGCTTTTTAAACTCCATACACCTTCACAAGAATCATTTGGATCATTTCAGACTTGGAATCTCTAGGTCTCTATCTCAAGGTAAAAGGTAGCTAACATGACTTAACCCTCACATTTCCTTTAATGTAGCACCTTTAAATTGGCTCTGTGCACAATAGCGCCCGCCAACCTCACTGTTAGCGTCACTACTTCCTGTCCAGTTTTATCTCAATGAGGTTTTTGCGGTTTCATAATAAATATTAAAACAACAGTACAAACTGAAGTATTCTACATATAAAAATAATTGTGTAGTCTTTATTCACTTAATTTGAATTTTAATAAGTTGTCTATTTTAAGTTTTCTGATTTTAATAAAAGTGACTGTTTGAGACAACATGAGCTAGCGAACAAGAGCAGCAAAATGGGCAAAGAGGAAGAAGACAGTAGTATCCTCAGGGAGCAGAAATTTAACCACCTCCTGCTTATAGGCTTATAAAGCTTTTATCTCCAGCACAGTTTTTCCCACCTAAGTTACAGGAAATACAATATACTTTTCAAATTCCTTTTTAGAGATCACTTCTGTATCATCTTGTTATGTTATTAATTGGTTTATTTTGCATTTTACATTCACCTCTTATGTTTGCATTAGTCTGTCGGTCTGTTATTGGTATAAATATACAATGAAAGGAGCAGGTGGTGGGGGCAGAAGTCTAAGCAGGGACTCCCAGACTTTCCTCACCCCAGACACTTCCTTGAGCTCCTCCAGTGAGACCCAAAGGCGTTCCCAGGCCAGCCGAGAGATATAGTCCCTCCAACATGTCTTTCCTGCGGCCTCCACTTGGGGATTTTTCATGTTCTCCTTGCGTATTAAATTTGAGTTCTACCTACAACTGAAAATAAAAAGATCACGGCTAAAATCCAGGTCAAACTTTGCCCACTGCTGCTGAACGGGTCAAGTGCTTCAAACAGGTCAAACGTTTCACACTAATGTTGTAATGGCAAACCAACATTTCTACATCCTTGACTGCCTGAAACACAAGTACTGTTGTGTGTGAAGTAGGGTTGTCCAAAAGTCTACACCCAAATATTCACCGATACTAAAACTGAGCAAGTTTTGATACAAAAAAAATACACAGAACTGACGCCTTTCCTGAATAGTTTTTTGCAAGTTCTTAATCTGTTTCATAATTAGAATACCCATGTTGTGGAAAAAAAAAATTACAATTGTCAATGAAAAGTACTCGATTTGCGAAGCTCGGTGAGTATTTGAAATACAGAAAAAAAAGGTTTATTCTTTGTTATGGCAGATACAGACAGGACCAGGCCTGCCCTGGACACAGACTGGCAGCTTTTCTGTGTCTTCCCCAGTCTGTCCTCTCAACCCCAACTCTAACCTCAAGTTCCACCTCCTGAGCATCTGACTATTTATATCAGAATGACAAAGCTACATACATTTCAAAGCAGAGTGACTTTTGATTCACACCCATGAGATAATGAACTTTTACACCTGAGGACAGGACAAGACAGCAAAGGCTTTCCTGGAGGATGGAGACAGAGTAAATAATTCTGAAGAAGTGGCTTGGACGAGCAGCAAAATGTCTTCATTCCCCAAAAACTTTTTGTCCAGTTGATTTTTTATATTTTTCTTTTACTATGGATCAAACCTGGATGACAGGAATTACACAGACATTACACAAAATGGACTCTGCGCTTTAAGCCATATTATAATGCTGTTCCCTCCACAAAAACATACCTGGAGTTGTGTTTTGTTTCATTCACAACCTTTACTATTTGTCAATGTACATCTTCCAAAGCTCAAAATGCTCTGTTCCACCTTCTGATGTCATCAAGTAGCAGTTTTCAAGTTAGCAGCTACCTTTTTACCTTTAGTTTAGTAGAGACTGACAATTTCAGGGCTGAAATCATCAGAGTGAAGGTGTATGGAGTTTAAAAACACAGTGGAGCACTTCCTGTATTACCACATGACATCACAAGGTGGAACAGAGTGTTTTCTGTTTGAGAGAAGAATCAGCCTAAATATGCAGGATTTGTGTGTTAAACATGTGAATGAAACAAAACACAACTCCAGGTTTGTGATGAGGAAACATTATAACATAGATCAGATAATAGTGTAATATGGACCTTTAACTGTAGCTTTATTTTAATACAGAGTTGAACAAAACGTGTAGTGACTCAACCAAACTTTTCTCAATGATCCCAATAATCATTAGCGTCTGTTATCACAGTGAGACACAGCGCTCATTTTGGTGCTAATGTTGTTAGCCTAAGCGGATGGAGCAGCATATGCCCAGGGCTGTTGTAGGCTTTACTGACTAAGGCTCAATCAGTGCTTTAGCAGCTGGTTTGGGGACTATTTGATTAAATGAAATGACGGCATCTGCATGTTTGTAGAGTGGTATTAGCCTGATACCTGCTTTTGGAAATTTAGAAAAGTTTGTTTGCGTCTGACTTTGTTTAATCGTTTTCACACGCTGGAGCAAGTAGCATGTACTAAAAAAAAATATATATATATATTTTTTTCAGTCCCTTAGCCCACCCCTTTTTATTTATAAGGGTATATATATCTGTGTAATCCCTCAGTTGTCCAAGTCTGTGCCATAACAAAAGACGAAGTTTAAATCTGGCAACTGGACAAAACGTTAAAGGAGTGAGGACGTTTTGCTGCTGATCCAAGCCGCTTTTGGGTCTGAGGATGGAGTTTTAGATGGGGGAGAGGATGGAAATAACTCCATCCTCAGACCCAAAACAAAGAGAAGAATAACAGGGTCGTTAAAGGTTGAATAGGCTAGTTTCAGCTGAAACTGTAAACAATAGCTGTTTACAGTTTCAGTGTAAATCTGTGTAAACCCTCAGTCGTCCAGGTCTGATCCATAGCAAAAGACGAAGTTTAAATCTGTCAATTGGACTGAAGAAACAGCTTGGATGAGCAGCGAAATGCTTCACTCCTACAACGATTTGTCCAGTTGACAGATCTAAACTTCATCTTTTGCTACAGTTTCAGTGTAGTTAGTTCCTCCCGTTAGATAGATATAAGGCAGTGTCAACCAGCAATCTGACCAGAACTTAAGTAGCAGCTTGGATGAACAGCGAAACGTCTTCACTCCTACAACGATTTGTTCAGTTGACACATTTAAATTTCGTCTTTTGCCGGGACATATATAGATATTGACCTTATTTAGCCCCACCCACTTTCGGCTCCAAACCGCACTTCCTTCGTGGTGGCTCTTCCGGTTAAGATGGTGAATTCGGGAAAAGTTTTGCCTCCAAAAATATGATATAAAATAGTTGATTTGGTTAAAATGTTCTATGTTTGTGTGCGCCAACAAGTCAACGTCTCGCCCATTCTCCGGAGGCTTTAAATCAGCTCTGTCGTACAAACAGAACTTATTTGCTGTCAAAATCGCCAGCCCCGGACAAATTAATACAGCCTAAATGACGGTGGCAGCGCCCACGGCAACTTCTGAAGTAAGATGAATACAAACAGATATAGTTTTGAAGGCTGACCTCTGCTTCAGTTACATCACTCCAAGATTTTTTTTGCTTTTCTTCATTTATTATTTGACAAAGAGATGGGAGATTTCTTGAAGCTAATTCTAACTATTATTAAAAGCCTAAAATATAAAATTTACAACAACTTAAACTAGGGGAAGTGGAAAAAAATGTTTTTTAAGTGTCCACCATTTTGGGTTTGGCACTGAATAGTCTGATACAATAAACTTTGCATAACATTTTAAAGCATTTCCGGGCTTACGGCTCTTATTTGATCCTCGATATTACGTTTTAAGTCGTTTATTGTCTGAGGTTTATTCACAAACACCTTTTCTTTAAGATAGCCCCACAGGAAGAAATCTGGAGTAGTCAGGTCTGTGGAGATCACATACTGACCCTGTCTTTGAAAACCACTTATTATTCCTTTAATGGCATTTACGCTCGGGGCATCTCTGGTATTAACGGTAACACTGCTGGGTTTCTGAATTTGACCCACGTGACTCTAAGTACCACTGTACAATGAGGGTTCATTCCTCGGTGCTATATTTGCTCATATTAATGTCGAAGGGTAGTTCAAAATGCTCTGAAAAAATAAAATAAGGCCACACTGTAGTTTCACTCCATGTAAACACATTTTTTTTTTGCTTTTCTTCATATATTATTTGACAAAGAGATGGGGGGATCTCTTAAAGCTAATTCTACCTATTATTAAAAGCCTAAAGTATAAAATGAACAACAATATTACAATTACATACAGAATACCAATTTTTATATATAGATAATTTCAGTTTATGGTCTTAATTTAATACTTGTCATGCCTCATAATTAGCTTTAGCGAGATACAATTGGACAGGAAGTACAGAGGTTGTCGGGCGCTGCTGTGCACAGAGCGAATAGTGACTCTACTCAAAAACTGGGTCATATTGCTGTAACGCATTTTGTACAGCGACATGCTTTTGGTTTTGCTGTTCTTGTGTGTTTTTTTTTGTATTGTTTGCAGCTGTATTACATTACATGCCGTCAGATTTCCGCCTAGTGGAACAATAAAGCTAACCTCATCTTGTCTCATCTTATTCCAGTCACAATAATGTAGTTAGTCAAGGGTTTTGAAAACGCTGATGAAAAATGAGCAACTGCAAAAAAGAACAAAAGTCTTTTTTTTTAATTTTGCAGATGCGAAATTGTGAATATGATCTGGTTTTCTTCAGACTAGCAGAAAAATTAAAAATCAAACAGCCTGGCGAATCTCAAAGAGGCCATTACCCGTCGGTGGTAGACTGAGGAGGTCTCTGAAAAGCCACGGGTGAGTAATCATGCTTGAAAGAAGAGTTTGAAAAGCTCAGCCAGGGATTCAGTGAAGAGGCAGACAAACTGTTATACGTGGACCCAATGCCTGCGCTGACAGCCGTATGTGCCCACCCAACAAGGCCTGTCACAATAACAAACCTTGAAGCTCCATATATCACTGAATTAAATACAGACGATAAACGATAATACTGAAACCGATTTATGCCACAAAAACCCAAGAGCAGATTTAAACCATGAATAGACCTGCCATGATAATCACTATATTGACTTACCTTAAAATATATGATGGAACAATATATTTTGGGCCTAAATATTTAGTAGTACTTCTTTTTCTTTGCAAAAGTGGGAAGGTTTTGAAAGTTTTGTAGTAATGCGAAAAGATCTGAGCTGTGGAGGGGTGAATAAGTCCCTTTTATGGCTCATTATTGGTACATTCTGCTGTGCATTTGTTGCAGCTCAACAGTCTATTTAAAAATGGTTTACTGGGATTATTCTGCATTATTTAAATCTTAATTAGTGGCATAAAGTAGCTTCAATATTATCGTTTATCGCAGTATTTTTTTTCTGTAGTGATATGTCGTGCTTCAAAATTTGTTATCGTGACAGGTCAAACCACAAAAAACTATTCTAAATCTACGATACAGTGGTCCCTCGTTTATCGACATTGGGCTTTGTTGGGGAAAAAACTTTATTGTAATTTATTGTATTGAGAGGGACAACTGTAAAAAAATGAGCTGCAAACCTTTGCATAAACAGCAGAATGAAACACAACACGTTATTAATTTAACCTTTTTCAGCTTAAATCTTACCATAGGCAAAAACATAACCAAAATATTTCCCAGTAGTGCAAAGAAAAAGTGCTAATAAAGTGATAATGATCCTCTAGGCACTTCCCCAATGCCATCGAAGTCTGAGCCAACAAAATGCAATTAAAACGTTTTGCAGTGGTCCAAAGTTGTACCTCACTGACATTATACATTCTGAGCATCCTTTTCACAGTTTTCAGAAACCAGAGTTCGGTCGTCACAGTAAACTAAGCATGCCAACAGGTGCACTTCCTGATTATCGGACAATAAACCGCTTCATAATCAGATGCAGACAGTACACAGCTGACTTATTTTGACCCCATGAGCTGCTTATACAATATATGTATTGCGTAAACAGACATTTTTCTCAAATACAAAAAAACTGGATACAGTCGCTTAAACTATTTCAATGGAAGTTCGGCACAGAATACGACAGCAATTTCAATCAAATTAAACCTACACATTCTTCATGGGGACCTGTTGACGATGAGGGTAGCTGATAAGGACAAAAATGAATATCTACATGTTTTTAAAGTATCCCGATAACTATATTAATACTGTACTGTGTAAATCCAACGGAAATGTGCTTCAACTTGTCTTTAAATGTATTTGTTTAAAGTTTAATTAGCTCTTTTTGCAAATTTTTTTCTTTTTCTACTTTTTCTAGTTCTAGTTACACACTGTAATAGTAGATTCACGTGATTCTTGTATCATTTTCTCTCTCAAATGTCTAAAAAACTGCAAATCTAATCGCGATGCCATATATTCTTTTCAAAATGGCTCCCCACAGGAACAGTATCAGTGTCATTGTGTGATAGGTGTAAAATGAATTCATTTCATGTTTGAAGAGCTCTATCACAAAGTTCTTTTCTGATGGAGACATTTTGAGCCTATAGAAAAAGCTGTTAACTTTAAGACCCCTACACCGTGTTCTTTCACTGGGTTTATTCAAGCACGTGATGAGAACCAAAGATCTCCCCTTATCTGGATGAATGGCGTGCCATATCCCATAATAGCTGACTGATGGGATTTTGTCACAGAGAAGGATTAAGTATTACTCAATTTGTTTTGCCATTATCATAATAGCAGGGCTTAAACAGTTGAGCCGTATAGGATGGCTGCTAGATGCGATCCTGAGCGGGAAAAGATAGATCAAAATGAGCATGTCAAAACCATTACGTCTTATAATCAAATAGAGTCCAGCCTACACTCTGCAGGTCAGGGGGCAGTTAATGATGTTGTGGTCATTTAGCTTAAATATTCAAATGTAAATGGAAAATAAATGACATTTGAAATTTAATGGGGAACTAATGTGATTTTTTTTCCGTGCTGGTGGGGTTAAACTGTGTCACAATGCAGATCTGGAGCGAGGCAGTTGAGCGTAAAGCCCCTTCCCGCCCGCAACGCTGGTTTAGCAGGGAGTGGGCCTTAGCAACGCTGTCAATCAAACCCGTTGCTGACGCTAGTGGAAGTGACCTCAAGGGAAGAAGGCGTCTGATTTGTCTGTTATTAAAGTTCATATCTTGATTTAAAACACAATAGCAAAATAAAAATACCAGGATCATGTAGAGCGGGTTAATACGAACATTCTAAGACCAAAATAACGAGCAGCAGTTGCATAGTATTTCAATAGAAAGTGAATTGGAGCCGGAAGCGCGCTCATGCTCACTTCCCATTTGCGTGCGGCAGCTGGCGGGTGAGCTATGTCCATTTATATTCACAGTCTATGCCTTTAACACCGTTCAAAGTTCTGAAAACCCATCTCTTCTCCCTGACATTTAATAATACATAGACATATTATTTTTCTATGTATTGTGTAATCTGTATATTTGTTTTTTTGTTGTTTTTTGTGAAAAGCACTTTGGTCAGCTGAAGTAGTTTTAAATATGTTATATAAATAAAACTGAATTAAATAAAATAGGGGGGTAGTGCTCTGTTACATTTATTTGTGTGTTTTTTTTTTTAATAATAAAATGTTTACTTTTCTAACCTGTTTTCAGACACCGTATCTTACCTATTTGATAAATAAATCTATTTTTACTTAGTATTATTAGTAACAGTTCTTGAGAAATTTTAAGTGAAATAATTGGGACTGTGCAATGACTGGAATGTGCAATATTTTGGATGGTGCAATAATGGGAACTATGCAATATTTATTTTGGCCCTTTTGTGACCCCAGCCCTTAGGACAACGAATGGAAATTAACCTTTAATAATCCTACAATCGTGTAATCCGGTGTGTTTACCTTCATGTTATATAAATTCTGTTCATTAGCATGCATTATCCCAATCAAATAAATAAATAAATAAATAAATTAAAAAAAATAATTAAAATAAATAAAAAAGTGGCAAAAGCTTTATGTTGAAACTATAAAATGAATTGAAAATTGGTGTTATTTCTCCAGATATGATTTCCTTTTTCTCATTTTGGTGATCCAGTTTAAAAATAATATGTTCATTGTTTAAAGGTCCTATATTATGCAAAACTGACTCTTGTGAACTTTTTGTCATGTTGTCACCCAAAATTCCTGCCAACTATTGTGAGAAGCTTGAGGGAAGATCCAAAACATTTGACCTAGTAATGCAGTTTAAAGGTGATGGTGCCAAATACTAATGAAATGTATGTAAACTTCTGACTTTGAAGAAAGTAATGAAAAAAACAAAAAACTTCTTTCATTATTCGGGAATTTAGCAAATAGAAATAATTTTGGTAATCCTAATTGACCTAAAACAGGAAAGGTTTAGACTGATTTAATGTCAGATAGTGAGAAAAAAAAAGCATATGCCTTTTTATATAATGTAAGTAAACTTCTGGGTTAAACTGTGTATTGAACAGTAACATAATATAGTAATTATTGTGAGAGGCTCAGCACCTGCACTTCTTCTCTGTATGCTCTTTAAATGTTTTATTGTAGATCAACAAAGATTCAAGTATTTTTGGCCTTTGATTTACACAAGAACAGCCTCGCAGTGCTTTGAATGGGCAAACTTTTGAGAATCTGAACGAGGTGTTTTTGTCTCACAGTGGGGAGGCTCTTGGATCGGCTCCACACTGACAGATTGCCGGTCTACAGACGGCATGCAAGCTGACGAGTTGGCTTAAAGGCCTCACGCCGTTGCATTTAGTCTGAAACTGTCTAACATATGCAAAAGAATCATGATAGCTCTGCTGCGGCTCGGATAAAGCCAGCTGAAGTTAGGTTTCAAGCAATGTGTCAACAAATAGTACTTAAAGGTCCTATATTACACGAAATAGACCCATGTGAGCTTTAAGGCGTGTTATAATGCTGCTACCTCCTCAAAAACATAAGTGGAGTTATGTTTTGTTTCATTCACACATATTTGAGAAACCCTTTATTATTAGTCTGTCTACATCTCTAAAGCTCAAAATGCTCTGTTCCACCTTGTGATGTCATGAAGTCGTACTACATAGAACTACATAACCCATGATCCTTTGCTTCTTTCAGTGCAGACAACAAGAAAAAAAATATTAAGCACTTTTAAATCTTAATTCTTTGGATTATGACAACAGCTCATCAAGGCATTTCAAAAGGAAAAAGTAGCATATTCACAGTTTTGTTACTACAAAATATCGCAATAAAATTGAACCGTGAGATGCCTATGAAAACATCGTACAAAGAGATTTGGATATTGTTACATCCCTATCATAGACTCTACATATAAATGGACATAGCTCACCCGCTAGCTGCCGCGTTCCAAATGGAAGTGAGCATGAGCGCGCTTCCGGCTCCAATTCACTTTCTATTGAAAAACTGTGGCACCTGCTGCTCGTCATTTTGGTCTTAAAATGTTTGCATTAACCACTCCACCTGACCCTGGAGTTTTTATTTTTCTATTGTGTTCGTAAATCAAAATATGAACATCAATAACAGACGAATCAGGCACCTTCTTACCCCGAGGTCGCTCCCATGAGCATTAACAACAGGTTTGATTGACAGCATTGCTACGCGCCCGCTCTGTGGCAAACCAGCGGTGCGGACGGGAAGGGGTGTTACCTTCATCAGCCTCTCCCCGGATTGGCTCTTTTGTTTCTCATGATACTCGCGGTTGGAATGAGCTTCGATTAAGCTTCGATGAGCTTAATTTGACTGGAGCCAAACGCTGTGGGTTACATCACACTCACTTAGTCTGCTACTTTATACAATCTAGGGATTATAGATTGTGTAAATATAGACAGATTTGTTGGCACTGTCCCACTGCAATAAAACATATAAGTTTTTTATCATAATTGGACTAAACCTGGTGTTAGCTAGCATCAACATATCAACCATCAATTCTTAGGCAAGAGGACATTTAGAGCGATCTGGTCATAAACAGGTTCCTTCTGGGGGAACGGTCCATTTAGAACAGGCAAGATTTAGAGTGAGCTCTGGATAATGAAATAAAATGACAAGGTAATGCAATATAGAGGAAAAATGGAAACTAATGGAGTCTATAACTGTTCACACTCACACATCTAAAACCAACAAAAGCATAGAGCGATTTCTCCCATTCATCATAACTGCACTGTGGAAGTGCTCAGAGTGTGGTGGCTGCAATACAAAGCAGAGCGAGACAGAGCAGAGCTACACCAGGGAGGGGTCTTGAGCATAGACTGTATAAATAAGTGGACTAAGTGAGTGTGACTTTACCCACAGTGTTCAGCTCCAGTTAAATGAAGATCATCGATGCTAGCGATTATAGCGGAGAATTTTGAGCCGAGTTCCATATTAATTCCGACTGCGAGTATCATAGCAACCAAAGAGCCAATCCGGAGCAAATCTGTTGAAGGAAGCGGGTGGTTAGCAACAATCAAAACCTGTTGCCAATGCTAGCGGGAGCAACCTCGGCGAAAGAAGGTGCCTGATTTGTCTGTTATTAATGTTCATATCTTGATTTATGGACACAATAGTGAAATAAAAACACCAGGAATCACGTAGAGCGGGTTAATACGAACATTTTAAGACCAAAATGACGAGTCTGACAGCAGCAGTTACAGAGAGAAGGGCCAGCAGTTTCTCAATACAAAGTGAATTGGAGCCCATGATCACTTCCTATTTGGATTGTGGTCGCAAGTGGGTTAGCTATGTCCATTTATATATACACAGTCTATGAGCATAACAACGGCATTCATCTACGGGAGCTGGAATTGCACTGCCAACCTGTGGGCCAGTGGATCTAACCTTTTAACCAATCAAACCGCCAGCCTTCGTATTAGTGGACAAACGCTCAACAAACTGAGCTACGGTCGCCCCATGAAAAAATACACAGTTATACAAAGGCCCATTTACATAGACGTGATGTATTTTTCCTCATATGGGACATTTAAAAATATAAAACCAACAATCGCATAGAGCAATTTGCCTCGTTCATCATAACTGCACAGTGGAAGCGTGAAGCTAGTACGAGCAGTTAACCGAGGCAGGGCTTTTGACATTATAATTAAAGAATCGGCTGCTCTCGTTTGGAGTGATGGAGCACATCTCGTTATCGGGCAGAGCAGGCTACATACCTGGCACTCTGACACCAAAGCCAGCCAGAGCCTCCAAATGATCCCCACCCCTCCTCTGGTCTCCGTGGACTAAACAAATGAACTACCGGATGTTTGTATGAAACGCTGCCAGAGATGCCAACTAGACTGGAATACTGAACAAAAACTTCGAGTACGCTGCAAGAACAGAAAAAGATAGCTTCAGAATAAATGGATTTGGTGTAAAAAAGGTTTAGTAAACAGATGATTTTGTTGTTTTACTGGTGTCTTTACAACAAAAATAAGCAAATGATGAAGCAAAATGAAGATATGATCAGCAAGAGAGAGGGGCCACGGTTTCTCAATAGAAAGTCAATTGGAGCCAGAGTCGGTGGAGCCTGAAGCTTGTGTCCATTTATATATACAGTCTATGGTAAAAATGTGAAAAACAGAAGATCGCATTGGTCCAAAGTTGTTCCTCACTTACCTTATGCACTCTACATATCCTAATTATCTCACCGTGATGAGTTTATGACAACAACTAGCATGCTAACCGCACACTCCCTGCTTCTCAGACAACAAAACGCAGACAGAACAGAGCGGACTTACTTTGACCTCGAAAGCTGATTATACAATATATCTGTTCTGAGACAAATGTTGTTCGAGTACATGGTGAACGATCGCATTTTTATATAGAGCTTTATGACGCGTTTGACGACTTTATATAGAAACGTGATCACAGAGCCAAGGAACTGCTAGAAAATAATGAACAAATGAGACTGCAAAGATCTCAGGCATGAACGGCAATAAACATTAGCGAACATAACGTACATTGGAGTAGTAGTCCTATAAAAATAAAAGCTCCATTAACATCACCATATTCAAATCTTTTTATACAATGACAGTCATTTTGAACCAGGAAAAATTTAAGTTTGTATCTTTTTATATTTGTGTTCATGCTGCAAACCCTCAAGACTGTATGTCGCATTGATATGAACATCCAGTTTTAAATGTCTATTGTCTATCTATCGGCAAAATGGCGTCTTGAAAATGAGTGATTAAAAATGACTCAAACATGAATCACTCCCAGTACAACTTCAGAGGGTCAACGTGAAGAAACGACTAGAACATGGTTAAAACCTCTGAAAAGTCCAGTTTGCAGAATAGGTCTGATTTCATATTTGTATGTGGGCACTGATTTCCTAACTCTAGACACTTCTGAAGCATATTCCTATAACATTTCTACTATGAGAAAATTATTATTATGATTGCTTAAGCCATAGATGAAATGATGTAAAGAAAATGAACTTGAACGAAAATGAGATGAAAGTAGACTGTAAACTTACTCTGCAAGTAGAATCCACCAGTCAGTGAGCAGCTTGTCCACTCTAGCATTCTTAAGAGTACACATAATTGTTTTAACTGATTACAGCAATAATCTTAATTATAACTGGATAAATGACACAGCTCTAATACAAGCAATTTGGACTTAACACAAACTACTTAACTGAAGAGTATAAAATAGTAAACATATTAATATTCTAATGTTCATTTCTGTGTTTAGCCTGGCACATTCTCTCCCTTAGTGTGCCTGCTCCAGTGCTGGAAGGTAACGAAGTAAAAGTAGAAAAGTACTATACTTAAGTACACATTTTAGTTATCTGTACTTTAATTAAATACATTTTACAGTGGATAATTTTTACTTTTACTTCACTACATTTGAGAGCAGGTATCTGTACTTTCTCTAAACTGGACTGAAAAGTAAAAGTATTTTTTTTGTATTATTGTGTGAGACCTGCTGAAAAGGCTGTGGGTTTATTTTAACACTTTCATAATTTGAGAAACAAAAATATACAAAAAATAAAACACCTGGAAAAAAAAATTGATGCAAATGTTTCTGTTGAACAAAATTCAGCACAAATCTTTATCAAAATCACTATATTTGAAGCTTTATTAGATCTCAAAATCTGTGCAAAATGCCTTTACTTTTTACTCTTTAAGTACATTTTTAAACATGTATTTTAATGCTTTTACTTAAGTAGATTTTTTCATGTGATATTTTTTGCTTCAGTAACTGTACTTTTACTTAAAGGTCCTATATTACACAAAATGGACTCTTGTGAGCTTTGAGACATGTTATAATGTTGTTACCTCCTCAAAAACATACCTGGAGTTGTGTTTTGTTTCATTTGTCTGCATCTCTAAAGCTCAAAATGCTCTACTCCACCTTGTGATGTCATGAAGTTTTCTAGTTAACAGTTCCTTTTACCTTTAGTTCAGTAGAAAATTGGCAGTTCCAGGTTTGAAATTATCCAACATGATTCTGACAGTGTGTGGAGTTTAAAAACACAGTGGAGCACTGCCTGTATTACCACATGACATCACAAAGTGGAACAGAGTGTTTTCCATTTGAGAGAAGAACTCAGCCTAAATATGCAGGGTTAATGTGTTAAACATGTGTGAATGAAACAAAACACAACTCCAGGTGTTTGTGATGAGGAAAAAACATTAGAACATAGATCAGAGAAGAGCGTAACACGAGCTCTTTAAGTAACAGAACTGAGCACGTCTCCCAGCACCCCCCGCGCTGCAGTCTGCGCTCTTCACACTGCAGCCAATCCGACTGCAGTCATGTTCATATTAGCCCGACTTGTTATGAGCTGAAGCACCAAATCAATACACCCCCTCTCCTCCCTGTCCTGCCCCTCCTCCTTCCCTCACACATGCACACGCACCTCCAGAGCCCCATCTGTCCCTCCAGCTTGCACTAAACCACCCAAGCACTTCCTTTCAATCCGGCAGCAGTCGCAACCTCGTGCGAGCTGTGGAGCGGCTCTACGGACACATCTGTAATCTGCACAGGCCAGGCCACAGTTCACTGCCCCGGCTCCATACTTCAACTTTCGTTCATTCTCCCATTCATTGCGCTGTGTTGTTCCAAAGTTGGTCTCGGGGCTTTATGTGGTGCAATAAGAAGTCTTTGTTTTATGTATGACCACTAGGAAGCCCTGGACAAACAAACCAAGTGCAGTTTGTAAGGTTTTATGTCAGGGTTTAGCTATAATCAGGGCTTAAAGGTGCTATATTACACAAAGAAATGCACAGTGTCTACCAATGATTAATGGACTTTGCACAGAAGGTCTTCAGATTTCTACTCATGACGTAACAATCTGGAGAAAATTGAAATTTCATGAAAAATTGAAATACTATAAGTCCTTTAAAAGTTGCCATTTCTTGTCTTTCTAATGCAATACACATGATTTGCCTCCTTTATTAGCCTGACAAGGACAAAAGCCCGAGCCTGAGGAGCAGAGGGGTGTGGTGTGTGCGCTCACCGAGTAGAGCCGGCATGTTCTGGAAGATTCTGAGCAGCTCCGGGGTGAGGGCCGGGCTGTTCTCCAAAGTCACCAACCTGCACAATCACAGAGAGGCACAGGGACAGATGAGACCGCGAGGCAAGACACAAGAAATGCATGGAAAGAACTGAAGCGACAAACTAGATTATAGACTGAAAGAAAAAGAGTTGTAATCAGGACAGTTTTAAGGTCCTATATTGCACAAAATGGACTCTTGTGAAGTTTGTGTGTTAAATATGTGAATGAAATAAAACACAACTCCAGGTCTGTTTGAGATGAGGAAACAACATTATAACATAGATCAGAGAACAGTGTAATATGGGACATTTAAATACAAGAATATTTAACAGGATGAACAATATTAGTGTCCATAGGTTTCAGAGTGATACAAAATTAGGACAGTTGGCATTGTGATTACACAGTTTAACCCATGAATAAGTTTGTACATAATTTAAAGGTGCACTAAATGTAACTTTTTACGATAAAAGGCCAGCCACCTGCTTGTCTCCATAGTGATGTAATTCCTTAGCCTGGAATGTTCAAAAGTGTGGTATTAAAGCAGGCCTATTCTGCAAACTGGACTTTTCAGAGGTTTTAACCATGTTATAGTTGTTTATTCTCATTGACCCTCTGAAGTAGTTTGAGCAAATCGCTTATTTTCAAAACCTCCACTGGTCCACGCCCACTGTGACATATGCACTTCCTTCTCCAGTTTTATTTTCTCAATCAGTGATACCCGCTTCAGGATTCAGCAGCGTTGCGTAGTCATTTTCGTATAAATGAAAAAAAATGTGCTGCTCGCTAGTGTGATGTGCAGCTATCCACAGGGGGCGCCAACAGCACTTTGTCGTGATGACTTTTACAGTGACGTGAGCTCCCATTGGGCACTGCAGTTTTCTAACGCGGAAGTCAAGGGACTCGTTTCATTTATTAAGTCGTCTTGGATGAATATTGTGATTTAATATGTTCAAATTATAACATAATGATCCACAGGTGTCAGAGATCATAACTATAGAGCAGACAGGGATGATTTAAATATACCAATATCCATAGAGGCAATCAGATGCAGATTTATTCCCACACAAAAAATAATTTCAATGTTTTCGTTCTGAAGGTAACATTTAATGAGAAAGAAGAACGAGCTTTTCGAAAACAGTTTAAATCCAACAGGTTCATCACGATATGATCCTCAGTGTGTGTCAGTTAATGATATCCCAGGATCAGTTGTGATTAAAAACCTGCTTTAGTACCAGATCGAGCGCACGCTGCAGCCATTAACTTTAACTAAACAAGACACACTTCAATGAAAACGCTAACGAACCCTGGATTTTAATTTCACTTTTGTTGAATAGCAGCAGCTGTAATTACTTCACCCAATGGTTTGATTTGTTTGTTTATTAGTGCAACCATTTTAACAGCTGTGGTTTTCTTTTTAGTTAATTAAAAAACAAGAGTTTACTGGGACCAACAAGCAAAATTCTTAAAGAGTAGACCTGTCATGATAACACATTTTAAGTTGGATATATCGCTGAAGTAAATATAGACGATAAACTATAATACGGAAACTAGTTTATGCCACTGACACATAGACAGTATAAAAAAGTGGATTAAATAAGTGCGACATCGCCCAGTCAAATGAAGCTTATTGAGGCTAACAGTTATAGAGCCCAATTCGGAGCAGGCTTCCATATTTGGAATTCCAACTGTGAGTATCATAGCAACCAAAGAGCCAATCTGGAGTGAGGCTGTTGAAGGTAATGCCCCACACTGCTGGTTTAGCGGCAATACCAAAATAAAAATAGCAGGATCAGTAGAGTGGGTTAATACAAACATTTTAAGATTAAAAAGACGAGCCTGACAGCAGTTATAGAGAAGGGGGCCACAGTCGATGGAGCCGGAAGCGCGCCCATGCTCACTTGTTTTAACTAGTTAACTATGTTCATTTATATATACAGTCTATGGTCATTACAGTGTATATATGCAAAGGCTGAAGTATTCTGCAGGTAAAATGCTGGAGAATGCCGCGTTGCCAGGTTCACAATGGAGACAAAATGAGCTGGGCAGACGCTGAGAGGATGGAGGGGTTCCAGCTGATCCCAGATAAAAGCCGAGAAAATGACATTGGCTTTGAAGCGTAAACAAACATTTAGGAGTTGATTGTGGACTGGGATAAAAAAAACACAGGACAGAGATTGTGAAAAGTATGGAGCTGGAAGAAGGCAGAGGTCAATCAGGAACTTATTCTCTTGTACTGTGTTGAGCCTTCAGTGATGAGTAAGGCTGTCAAAAGCATTGCAAATCAGATGCTAATCGGTACTGAAAAAATCGTGTTGATATGACATAATTTGACTTTTCTTGGAGAGTTTTAGAGAAATCTTGAACTTTAATCTCTACTGATCTGAAGGTAATAGGAGCTGTCAACTTGAAAACTACCACCTCATGACATCACAAGGTAGAACAAGCATATTTTGAGCTTTGGAGATGTAGACAGACTAATAATAAAGGGTTCCTCAAACAGGTGAGAATGAAACAAAACACAACTCTAGGTATGTTTTTGAGGAGGTAACAGCATTATAATATGGCTTAAAGCTCACAAGAGTATTTTCTTGTAATTTAAAGAAAGCTGAAAACAACATTCTATTGTCTTTAGTATTTGTTTGGGGTTTTTTTTCATCATTGTGGTATCAAAATTGGTATGGAGTATCAAACGAGTTTGAGATTTTAGTATTGTCACAACACTATAGTAACTAAAGAATTTCTTGGTTGATTAAAACATTGATAAGTGGATTAAAAGGGAACGTGGCAAAAGGTCTTAAAACTTTTTAGTATTTTTGATCTGGCCAAAACGGCACTCAGACTGCAACAGCAACTGCAACAACTGCACAGGAGTTCAGGAAGAAAAGCTATTTAAATAGAGATTCTTTATTGACGTATATGTAAAAATGCAGATCAAACTCATGATTCACTCCCAAGTCCCAGCTCACAATCCTTACAATCTGAAACTAAATCAGCTAAATGTGGGCGATAGTAGTTCAGTTGGTAGAGCGTTTGTCCACTGATCCGAAGGTTGGCAGTTCAAATCCCGCTCTCTACTTTGTGGTAGAGCGGTTAGATTCACTGGCCTGAAGGTCGGTGGTGCGATTCCATATCCCACAGATGAATGCAGTCTTTGTGTCCTTGGCACCTCACCCCGTGTGTGTGAATGGGTGAGTGGTTCCTTGATTTAAAAGGCTTTGAAGGTGGAAAAGCGCTATGTAAAAAGTGACCATTTACCAGCTAATACAAACGTTTCTGACTAGTTAAACAGCTAAAGGACGCCAAATCACTAAATGCATAAAAAAAAATGAAGATGCACTTTCCATCAGCAGATTCCTGACATGGCTTAAAAACACATGCTTGAAACAACAAAAGTGTGAGGGAAAAGTGCGAAGGAGCCCATCGCCCACTGATCTCACTTCAAACGCCGAGTCTGACTCAGTCCAAATATATATTTATATATAGCTTTAAAGGGATTACACTTCAGCCGGTGCTTTCTATGTCTTTACAAGTGTTGGGACTCTGACTGGAGTTTGCAGCTTCTCAGTAGAATTTTATACAGAAAGAGCAGTAACACATACTTTTTAAAATTTTGCTGTGTACTGTCTGCGTCTAATTTTAAAGTGTTTTTATCGTCCAAAAATCAGGAAGTGCAGCTCATTGCGGTGAAATATTAGGATGCTCAGAATGAAAATTAACTAGTTCCTTTTTTGTTTTACATTTTTAAGACTCGTTTTAGAAAATAATGCCACCAATTTACAAAGTAGACCCCATGGAATAGTTTCTATACAGTAAATCTCCTTCCTGACATCCTTAGAAGTCCTATATTACTCCCTATAGAACTTAAGTAAGCTTTAAGCCATGTGATAATGTTATCTTATGTTTTGTTTCATTCACATGTTTGAGTAACCCTTTATTATTAGTCCGTCTACATCTCTAAAGCTCAAAATGCTCTGTTGCACCTTGTGATGTCATGAAGTTTTCAAGTTAACAGCTCCTTTTATGTTTACTTCAGTAGAGATTGAAAATTCGAGGGCTGAAATTATCCAAATGATTCTAGTGAAGGTGTATAGAGTTAAAAAACAATAATTTGGTGCGTTATTCATTCACTCAACACTTGGTGCTACGTTACTATTGTAGCCACCACCATACACACACCACATACAAGGCAATGTGGGTGAAGTGTCTTGCCTAAGGACACAACAAAAGTTTTTTTTTTTGCCACTGGTCCTCCACACAGTCAAAACCACATGTAAAATATTCAACATGAAAAAGTGACAAGTAATACGTGACATTTGACAGACTTCTGAAGCACTCGGGGGGGGAAGCTAAGGACACACACTCCGGTCCAGATGGTGCTATAGTCTGTATGTGACGAGGAAACTGCCCTGACATAACCTCCCTCTTCTTCTTCTCCTCTTGGTATAGAGGTTTGTGTATATGACGTCACAACATCCAGACAGAGTGGAACTGATTAGATTCTCCTCCTGGAATAACCTATTTTAGTCTCCGTGTTGATGAAATGAAGGTCTGCTGTCTGGAGGTATCACACAGGAGTCTACTGGACTTAGTGTTCACAACAGGTTCATTCAAAAATAGATGAAGGAGAAATAACATCAGCCTCATAGAATAACATCCAGAGTCATTCTTTGGACAAATTGAGTTTTCTGTGTCACTCGCCAGACCCTTTTGCATCTGTCGGCATATATGGCTCCATTCTCGGCTAATCATAAAGACTTTTAAAGACAAAAATAAAAAAAAAAACATCTTAATAATAATAATGATGCATTTTCTTTGTTGGCAAAAAAAAACATAACACAAAAAGTTAAAACTAGAATGCAGCTTTGGAAAGGTGTTTTTTTTAAGTGTAATTTGAAAATCATTTTCATATCTTGATTTACGGACACAATAGCGAAAATAAAAACACCAAGATCATGTAGAGCGGGTTAATATGAACATTTCAAGACCAAAATGACAAGCCTGACAGCAGCAGTTACAGAAAGATGGGCCACAGCTTTTCAATAGAAACTGAATTGGAGCCAGAGTCGACGGAGCCAGAAACGTGCCAATGATTGCTTCCTATTTGTTACCTGGCGGCTAGCAGGTTATCTATGTCCATTCATATGTACAGTCTATGAGCAGAACACCCTTATCGTCAATGCAAAGTATTGAACAATATCTCCATGGAGACAAGAAGATGGAAACTCCCACCAGAAAAGTTACATAGTGCACCATTTTTGCCATGTCGCAAATTTTTCCAGGCCAGACCTAATTTAAAACTACGCCAAATAAAAGTTGTAATATTATGAACTGCACCCACATGTTTAAGTTATGGTAATGTAGTTAAACTCACCACAGCTCCAGTCCGTCCTCCAGCAGGTAGACATGCGGCGGCTGGGACACATCTGTGCTCAGCTGAATCACGGGTAGAAGAAAGGGGTAAAGGTTCTTACTCTCCGCCCCCAGGCCCTGAAACAACCCAAACACGTCAGAAACACAGAGACGAGACAACGCACAAAAGGACAACTGAAGTCAACTTGAAACTATGTGGAGATGTGTGTTCTCCTTTGTGTTATTGTTATTCCTTCTCTAGGTGGGATCTTTAGGGAGTGACACCGGAGAACGCTTTATGAACAGCACTGAAGTTTGAGTAACAAAGCCGATAGAAAAAAAAAAAAAAAGTCAAAATTTCAGTATCTAAACCATGGAACTATAATAAGAACTGGATAAGACGCTCCTCCTCTGTCCCGGGGCGAGATTGACTAGTGGTTGCTCCAGGTACTTCTCCCCAGAAAGAATGCATTTTTTAGGAATTCAAACTGCCCGTGTTCAGCTGACAGGGCATCCAGCTTTCACAAAAGTTGGATTTTGATGAGCCTGACAGCAGCAGTTACAGAGAGAGAGGCTACAGTTTTCTAATGTAAAGTGAATTGGAGCTGGAGCGAGGGGAGCCGGAAGCGCGCCCATGATCACTTCCTATTTAGAACGTAAAGGCTAGCAGGTTAGCTATGTCCATATATATACAGTCTATGGAGCGGGAGCTAACTCCGCTCTAGTGGCTATCACTCTGATTGTGATGTCACATGGTGGGAGGAGCTAGCTCATATTGAGGAAGAGAATTATCTTTGGCCCCATGCGCCAATGAGCACAGGCCATTGAAAACAACATGACGCCATCTTGGATTCACCTTCAAGATTATGTTATACTTCCATGATCTAAGCCTACAACTTTACTTAGTATGGTATGGTTCCTTTTTTTAAGATTAAATTTACTTTATATTTTGAAACAGCGGAAATAATTTAATGTTGTAAGGTTTGACTTGGGCTTTCCATGTTAACTTTGGAATCAAGCAGAAGTACACTTTGAGACACTGGTACAGTCATTTGACCCATTCAGTACAGTAGCTCAGTTTGTAGAGCGTTTGTCCACTGATCCAAAGGTGCGATTCCAGCTCCCACAAATGAATTCTGTCATTCTGTCCTTGGGCAAGACACTTAACCCACCTCGCCCCCAGTGTCTGTGTACATGATGTATGAATGTGTGTGTAAATGGGCGAGGGGGTCCTTGCTGTAAAATGCCCTCAAGGTGGAGAAGCGCTATATGAAAATGGGACCACTGACTATTTTACATTGATTTCATTAACATCTAAATAGTGCAAAAATGTCTGGGTTTTCACCTCTTGGTAAAACTGTATGCTGCTAATTCTGTAGAGTGCACAGATATCGAACAATAAAGTTTTACTGCACAGAGCAGCACATTTTGGGAGCCTAATTTAAATACCTGAATTAACTTGGATATGGTTTCTGCCAATATTTATCAACAGGGTCATTTTTCATATGCTCATATTCTAACTTGCTCAATGGTTCGTTTTAAGACTTATTTCATTCTCTAAAGAAGAAGTCACCATTTGCATATGACTTAAAAGAGCAGGACATAACCTTGACAACTCTGAGGAGGTTACAGTAGTGTATGAACCAGTTACAAAACAAAGTGAGGAGATAACATGCTAAAAATACCCCACTGTCCTTGACACACTCACATGATAAATGCAGACTCTGATGGCCATGTTTACACCATATACTGTATAAAGAAGTGGACTATGTGAGTGTGATGTCATCGATAGCGTTCGGCTCCAGTCAAATGAAGCTCATCGAGGCTAGCGCAGTTATAGGGGCCACTTTGGAGCCAGGTTGCATATTAGGAATTCCAACAGCAAGACTCAAAGCAACCAAAAAAACCAATCCAGAGCGAGGCTGTTGAAGGTAACGCCTCCCGCCCCCACCACCGGTTTAGCAGGGAACGGATGCTTAGAAACGCTGATAAATGCTGTTGCTAATGCTAGCGGGAGCGACCTCAGGGAAAGAAGGCATCTGATTTGTCTGTTATTAACGTTTATATCTTGAGTTACGGACACAATCGAGAAATAAAAACACGAGGATCAAGTAGAGCGGGTTAATATGAACATTTTAAGACCCAATAAACGAGCCTGACAGCGGCAGTTACAGAGAGAGTGACCACAGTTTTTCAATGTAAAGTAAATTGAAGCCAGAGTCGACGGAGCAGGAAGCGCGTCCATGCTCACTTCCTGTTTGGAATGCGGCGGCTAGCGGGTTAGCTATGGTCACAGTCTACGGTTTACACTTGCTTCTAAAAGTGCTCTAAAATATAGTCCACGCTTTGTTTTCAACCATTTCAGGGGCAAAGGGTGGCCATTTTGAGAAATCTAAATCTAAAATCTAAAAATCTAGAGTTATTTAACATTTTTTTCTACACAATTCCATACATCTTTCTTCAGTATGTATCTAATGTATAAAGAAATAAACAACTATAAAACACTGAGAAAATGCTTCCAAACTTTTGACTGGTAGCGTATGAGACAGGAATACTGAAAAAACATCTTTAGCGGCAGAAAAATGCAAAGTTTAAATTCGGTAAATAGTTTGATCAAACATGAAATCTCTGACAGTACAGATCTCAAATGCAATAAGATGCAAGAATAACTAAGAGCTATAATTATGACGTCTGCTCTGTCCTCTGCAAACACAGCTGAGAGAAAACACCTCAGAGTTTGAATCCTCGGCTCCGTACCTTAACCAGGTGAATGAGAGTGGTGAGGATGGCACATCGAAGCATGTTGTGTTCTTCAGACTGTTTCCACAGCAGAGGTAAGTATTGCACTAGACAGCCCACGTACGGTCGGATCTAAAAAAGAAATGAATAAAAATACAATTGATAAATAACAAATATGTTGCAACCCTTTGACCCAAGTGCTTTGACAAAATCTTGTGTTTGTACTGACTCTTAAAGGGGCACTGTGTAACTTTTCTATGACCTGCTCGTCTTTATGGATACATTTTGCCCGCCTGGAATAATAGATGGTTTTACTGCTAAACAAATACTTCAAAAACATGTATTCTTACTGCAAATGGGCTCATTTCTCCACAGCTCTGTTCTGCAACTTGTACTAAAGGCATTATCGGCTTCCCTCCATGAAAATAGATCAGTTTAATGCCGTACTGTGGAGGATTTCAGGCAGAATTATAACATCTACATAGCCTGGCAAATCCAGACTGATCTCTCTCTGTATTTTTTATAAAGATTGATGTTTGTCTGGTCGTCACGTTCTTCCGATGAGTGTCAAGCCCAGTCAAACGTGATCGTCCAATCAGATTTGTTTATTTCAGTGGCACATGTGAAACGAAGGAGCTCATCAAATAAAATCTAATTTCTCTCACCTCAGATTAACAGAGTTTAGGCTTTACTCATTGATTCTGCAGAAATGTGCCACATTTTTCAGCCCCGTGTGATATTTTAGTTTTATTTTTTCAATATGAACAAACCATGCGCGTCCCTGATTGGCTAATTCACCTGTCAATCACGCTTATTTCAAAATGAGGAGATTCACCGGTGACCAGACTCACATCTTTGTAAAGTATTGAACAAGTGTGTATTCTCGAGCCCAGGCAAGCATCTCCATGGAGAGAAGCAGATAGCAGAACTTCCACCAGAAAAGTTACATCTTGCACATTTAAGTCCCAGACAAGAAACAGCTCCTCTATATTTGACCCATTTTTCAAACTATTGTCAGGTAGCTACAGAATCAGATAATATAGAGCGGGGGCACCCACAATGCACCACCCAGTGACCCATTTCCAGATTATACAAACACACTGGCAGAGGAGTCAACATGGGGGGACAGAGAGGTCTCCTGTCCACGGTCCCAGGGTTTTAGGGGCCCAGAATTGGACCTTCATCCTATTAATTTATAATAGATGAGGGCCCATGTGAGGTTTCATGCCCCGGGCCCCGAAATTTCTGTTGCCGGTTTGTGGTGAGGAAACAACATTATAACATAGATCAGAAAACAGCATGCAAAAGTTCTTGTCATCACTGTACTTGTGTGCTCAAGCCCTAAGCTAAGCCTGGGACACGGAGCCCACTTTGGGATTATTTACTCAATTACACCTACACAAGAACTTGCCAAAACCGCTGAAAGAAATGTAAAAAGAAAAACAGACAAGTGCAAGGATGACACTGTTCCACTAACCTGACGGAGATGACATTTCAGTGAGTGACGGGGTGAAAAAAAATCCTATCCAATCTGTCATCTGCCCCCTCTCCTAGTGGGCTGGAGTCCCCCCTTGAGCCCAGTAAGAATATATAATGGCACTTTTCACAGACAGAGTGGGTTTAACTGAGGGCAGTGACGGGGAGAGATAGAAAGTGACAGCGCATGGGAATGAGAACCATTTGGGTGACAGATCAAAATCAGCGTTGCTAAGTTTGTTTCTTTTTAGCGACTTGGGCGTCTTTTTTTTTTTTTGGGAAGTCGCTTGCCAGTTTTGAGAGTCGCGGGTGTTTTTGGGCATATTCCCGAGCAGCATTTTGACGGTGTTATAACTGTGATTTTAGCCCTCTGTTTTGATGTTGAATTAAAGGCCCTATATTACACAAAATGGACTCTTGTGAGCTTCAAGTTATGTTATAATATTGAGTGAAATGATCATTCAAATCTGTCAACCGGACAAAAAAGTTGTTTGAGTGAAGACGTTTGGCTGCTCATACAAGCCCCGTCTTCAGTTATGGTCAGATTAGTGGTATACACTCCCTTATATCTATCTGAAGGAAGGCGCTAACTACACTGAAACCAACTAACTCCCTTCAGATTTAGACAAACACACCTCGCACCTGAGGGGCTATCCGAACTTGGGCCCAGTTCAATTGGGCCAGTGTGAGCGCACCATAAGAACTGATGTGTTCCTTGTGTCTGTAACTCTCAGAGAAAAGCAGATGTTTCGCACAGGGCCAGAGGGAACATTAAAAATGAGAAAGGAAAGCTTAAATCACATCTTTTTCCCCACATCAGCTACGAGTTTAATGTAACAACACTGTTTAGTTTATAGTTAGTTTATCTCACTCATAAAATGAAGATGTATTTCCCCTGATCATCAATGTAATGTTGAAGTAACATCACATTCTTTAGGTGCTTTAAGTTGAAAGAAGCTCACCATTTACTTCACTAGAACTTAAGCTTAAACGATTCTAACAATTACACATCTTTTTGTTTTGACAATTTTCTCTAGTTTGCAGAAAATTGTTTTAGAGGAGCAGGGGGAATTTTTTTTTTTTTTTAAATCATCAATTTTATTTTCAGGCAAAATCACTCAGCCCAAACCTGCATATGTTTTTAATGTTATTTATTTGTTTGTTTTTGTCTGTATTGTTTGAATCGGGCATAAAAAAAAGAGTGTGGTTGTGTGTTGTATAACTGAAGATAATAAGAAGTCAGGACTAAGTTTGTTTTAAGTGGATTTGATTCGTGAGAAGAAGTGCAGTGGAAAAACTAGCACGAAAAGCAGAGGGGAGCAGCCATTACAGAGCAGATCATCTGAAGTCAGAATATGGCGAATCCATAAAACCAGTCGTTTATAAAACTGTTACTTCATCTGGAGAATACCGCGCCGCTCGACTCAACCTCGACGCAATTATGTTTGAAGCGTTCGCCTTTTTCCGCTCGTTCGAGATGGAAGATTTCTGTGACCTGGTTTCGCTCGGAAAGACAAAAAAAAAATATACCTGGATATTGACTCTTTCGATGACACAGGAGATGACGTGGAGGACTTGCATTTTGGTGTCGCATTCTGTCACCTGCTGCAGAAGCTGAAAGAGCAGCCCAAAAATGGACTCCAGGTACTACAAGAAAAAGAAAACACAAAATATGATCTATAGGCCAATGAGGTTCATCTGGTTATTCTGATAATGTATTTTAATAGTTCAGTTTTTTTTTTTTTTTTTTCAGACCAAGATTTAGTTTGTTTTCAGGCTTCAACTGCTCACTAGCGGTCAGACCACAGACTGTATATATAAATAGCAGCTAACCTGCTTGTCGCTGCGTTCCAAGTAGGAAGTGATCGTGGGCGCAGTTCTGGCTCCAGTTCACATTACATTGGAAAACTGTGGCCCCTATCTGTGTAACCTACTGCTGTCAGGCTTGTCATTTTGGTCTTAAAATGTTCGTATTCAATGATCCTGGTGTTTTTAATTTCGCTATTGTGTCTGTAAATCAAGATATGAACATTACAACATTACAACAGACAAATCAGGGGTCTTCTTTGCCCTAGGTCGCTCCCTCTAGCATTAGCAACAGGTTTGATTGACAGCGTTGCTAAGTGCCCGCTCCCTTCTAAACCAGAGGTGCGTCAGCTTCTACAGCCTCACTCCGGATTGGCTCTTTGGTTGCTATGATACTCACTGTCAGAATTCCAAATATGAAACTTGGCTCCAAATTGGCCCCTATAACCGCTAGCTTCGATGAGCTTCATTTGACTGGAGCCGAACGCTGTGGGTAATGCCACACTCACTTAGTCCACTTGTTTATACAGTCTATGGTCAGACACAGCAGATCCTCCAACCAGAATGTTACATAGTGCAGCTTTAAAATGATACTGAATGAACATGCTATAGAACAAACTGGAATATTCACATTTTTATGAACTAAACAAGTCAGTTTTGTTTTAGTGTAACTTTTCTAGTGGCAGGTCTGTCATGTCTTTATGAAGATATAATTATGTTGTCTAGAATTTTCCCACAGGCATGACATTAAACCAACTCATCGCCATGGAAACAAACAGGTAATGCGACCAGACCGAGCAAGTTACGTATCATATTTGTTTAACTGTAAAATGGAAAAGCCTAATGCCATAATGTGAGGCATTCAAGGTGAAGCACTAACATCTCCATGGAGACAAAGTACGTAGAGAAACTTCCAAGAGCGATATACTGATTCTGGAAATATTACGAAAATTATAATATGGAAATGAATTTATACCACTTTCACAATCACCTTAAAACACAAGACAACCCTTTTCTTACTGAATCATTTAACATTTTTATGTGGCCAGCGATATATAAATAGAGCAATGAAACACTAAAGTAGTTGTTCTAGTATCTATAATGTGTCATTTAAGTTCATTATTGGACCATAGATGACTTAAACGTGATACCACTTCAAATTTAGAAAAATGTCCCCACTAGTGCCCTCTAGCATATACTGAACAGTAAGTCGATATTCACCTTATTTCGGAAATTGCCATGGGCGCCGCCTTTGTCATTTGGGCTGTATTATTTTGTGTGGGGCTGATCTTGACAGCAGATAAGTTCTAATGGGACTACAGAGCCATTTTAAACCCTCCAGAGAATCGTGGCAGTGTTGACTTGTTGTAGAACATTTGACACAAATCAACTGGAAGTGGAAGAAAGTGTGGTTTAGGAGCCTTTACGGAAAATGTGGGCGAGGTGAAATAAGGTCAATAGTAATTATCATGACAGGCCTACTTTATACACTTTAAAGATATCAGTCAACGACATTACGAAACAATATTAAAGGTTTGAACAAATGGAAGCTGGGAGTAAGTAGGAATGCACCGATCTGATGCTGGTATCTGATGTCGGCGCGATACTGGAAAATGTGCTGGACCGGATATCGACTTTCTTTTAATACATAGTTGTTCTGTTGTTACTTCAGAGATTAAAAAAACAGCTGCATAAAACATCTGGATCAGTTTTGTTTTATTTTATTTTTGTTTATAAGAAATAAATACTGTTTTCAGTCTCTGCAGTGCTATTAAAAGTACAAAGTCATATTTTTGTAACTTGAACTACAGCTAAATGTCTTGGTTCAGGTTCAGATTCCCCACAAAAACAGAATGAAATTAATACACAACAAATGTTCCCGTTTCCTCATCAGCTCCCAACTGCGTCTGTTATTCTAGAGAACACAGTATTCTAATTTTGCAATGTCTCCAAAACTACTATTTCAACTTCACATTATCTTAATATCTTGTAAATCCGAGCTGTGGTTCTGTAGTGGTTTTGTTGATTAATTGGTTGTTGGCGTCTTGGTTGATTAAAATCATTTTATTCAGATTATGGATTTATAAGTGAGCGAGTTAGCTGAAGATTTTTTTTTTTTGGTATTTCTATGTAAAGAGGCAGATTAAACTTGTGAATAATGAGTTTAATTATTATTAATCATAGTTTTACATACAAATACCAAATACCTTTAACCCTAACCCCAACCTCTAATCCTTAACCCTAAACTCTAACCCTAAACCCAACCTCTCATCCTGAATCCTAAACTCTAATCCTAACCCCAACCTCTAATCCTTAATCCTAAACTCTAACTCCAACCCCAACCTCTAATCCTTAACCCTAAACTCTAACTCTAACCCTAACCCCAAATTCTAATCCTGAATCCTAAACTCTAACCCTAACCTCTAATCCTTAATCCTAAACTCTAACCCTAAACCCAACCTCTAATCCTTAATCCTAAACTCTAACTCTAACCCTAACCCCAACCTCTAATCTTGAATCCTAAACTCTAACCCTAGATACGCAATAGTTCTGAGAACTTTTTCCATACACCCTTTTTAGTCGACCAATCGCTCTGCAGCACGTCTTTAGTCCAAAAAGTATTTCTTTAGTGGACTAGAGCTCTATAAATTACTGCTGAAAAATCGTACTTGTACAACCATGCACATTAAGTAAATAAAGGTGTAACTATGGGATACGGACCTGATATAGATATAATACTTACTGGGAGGAACTGTTCCGTTCGAAACTCAAAGTCATCGACAGGTTCGGATGTTAAGGACCAAATCAAACATGAGACAGTAACAGCATTTGTAAATCTTATTTCAGCTTCACAATAGCGGGGATTTCTTAAGGATATTGAGCTTCAGAGTAGTCGCAGTCTCGATTCGCACCTGTGGGCAAAAGACAGAATTTTAAACAGAAAATTCAAAGTGAAACAAAACCATATATATTTTAAGCTTCGCACTTTAGGCTCAGGGCAAGTCAAGTGTTTAAGGATTTAAAAATAAAAGTGAAGACAGAGAGAAAGATGGCTGCTGGGGACTGTTCAAGTCTTCTTCTACTGCAGAGGTGCTGCAGACGCCTCACTGACCAGGGAGCAGGTGTGAAGGGGAACGCTGGTGGAGCCAGTGTCACATTTGTAAATAACATTCTTTACATATGTGTTTGATACGACATGTGTGGAGACTTACTAGAAAACAGGGCTGTCAAATCTCAAACTGGAAATAGGATTTCAAGTAAATACAATTTGAGTAAAATAAAAAATAAAAATAATGTCATTTTTTTGTGAGTGGGGGGGAAGCGCTGCCGCACCATTAATGTATAGGAATAGGAATTGGCCATAATGTAGAGAAGCATGAGTTTTAATAGCTGGCAAAGTTTTGTGAGTTTTCGCTATTGTTCACTTGGTGAAAAATCAAAGGGCTGGTCCCAAGAAAAATGGGCAAGGTAACTTCATGTGTATACCACAATTCATACACAAAGTAATTCAAAGTGCTTTACAGAATAAGAAAGACATTAAAATCACAATACAAGCAATTCAAAACATAAATAATCATCATAAAATGAACATTAAAGTGAGAAGAGTGCAGAATAAAAACCTTTCAGTCATATGCACAGCTAAACAGAACTGTTTACTGTTTGTCTGGATTTAAACATTGTTAAAGTAGAAAAGTAGAGGCCTGTCTCACATCTTCAGGAAGACAGCTCCAGGTTTTAGCTGCATAAAAGTGAAAAGCTGATTCCTCATGTTTAGTCTAGACTCTGGGCACCAGCAGGAGGCCGGGACTAAACATGGACTAAACCATGGCACTAACATGTGGGAGATGTACTTTGATGCTAGGCCATGGAGAGACTTGTTCACAAGCAGAGCTGCTTTAAAGTCTATTCTCTGAGACACGGGAGCCAGTGCAGAGACCTGAGCAAAGGACTTATGTGCTCGTACTTCCAAGCAGCAGTGTTCTGGATGTACTGCAGTGGTCTTAAGGCTCGTTTGAGAGGCCAGTGAGCAGGCAAGATCTAAGAAACTAAACATTTTCAGAAGCACTGGCACAGTCCTACGTCATGGCGATGGCCCCAGGTACTTCACTTCCCATCAGTTCACTTACCAGCTACTATTCACATGGCTTTGCGACATTAATAGGCCCTTCGCCAGCTTCTGACACTGGGGTCTAATAAAATAGACAAAAGTCTGACCTTTCATGAGCAGTATTATCCATAGTATTAGACCACATGGTAGAGTGGCAAGATTAAAATCATTTTTTGCCCCCCCCCCCCGATTACTGTCTGAAATCTTTTATCAGCACAACCAGAAAAAATATAAATTGATAGAATTTTTGCTAGTTACTATTATAGATCTGATTTATATGTTTAATTGTTATGGAACCAGCTCATAGATGTTTAAAGCAGATTTCTTCTTTAACAGATCTGGCTCATAGACTGCATAAAAAAGTGGACTAAGCGAGCGGTTAATACAAACATTTTAAGACCAAAATGACGAGGTTCACTGGAGCAGTTAGAGAGAGGGGCCACAGTTCTTTAATGTAAAGTGAATTGAAGCCAGAGTCGACGGAGCCGGTAGGGTGCCAATGCTCACCTCCTATTTAGAACGCGATGGCTGGCAGGTTAGTTATGTCCATTTATATACATGACTGTATATATGGTCTGGGTTTAGAAAAAAATCTAAAAAGCAGGCAGAGCTGAAACGAGGGGAGAGGGAGAGAGAGCGAATGGATGCAATTCGTCAAATGAATACATTTGATGCAAATGATTTAACTTATGCATATCTAAATATATCTGTTTGCACAAGTGAGAGCGCTTGAACAAAAATACTCTCACATTGAGTCTGGAGCTTAGCAATCAAAACAATCACTATTTGAATGGGAGTAATTAACGTATCACAAAGGACACAATTTCTGAAGAAACAATTTCCTTCACAAACAAAATTTCCCATTTTATTCTGCATAAAAATGTCGAACCAAGTAGTTTAGATCTGTACAAGCATGTTTTGAAATGTCCTTGTGTGTCAGATGCCCTCCCTGTGTCTCCATGGGGTTTTATTCTGTGTAAAAATGGCCAACCCTGTAGTTTAGATCTGAAATGTGATTCTTGAATTGGTTTCTTCAGATTTAAGTCTTTTTGACATTTCTTCTGGACACTGAGAATAAAAAACTATGACATTTGAACAGAATCCAATTATTAAAACATAGATCGCAAATCTTGTCTTGTTAAGTTTGTTTTTCTCCAAATAGTTCAGCTCTACCACATGTTTTTTTTAATAAAACACTTCTGTGATTTTGTGTGGAAAATACATTATATTGTTTTATTATTAAGGTCAAAATTGCTATCAAGCTTGTTCCTTGTTGCTGAAATGGAGCCTAAAATGTTTGAGGCAACAGATCAAATTGGATTATGCAAAAAAATTAATAATTAATGATGTGGCTTCTGTATCTGCAATTAGCATCTTAACCTCTAAGACTAATTAATTTCAACCCAATTAGTCCTGGTAATGATAAAAACTAAACCAAGATCTGCACTTAGTAAAGCATTTGGATAATGAGAAAACCCCGAGCTACAAACAAAGCAATGTGCTCTACTCCATTCAGTTTACTGAAGAGTGCAGTGAACGTTATACTGGAGAAACTAACAGCCACTCCATTAGAGAATGTACCAACACTAAAAGAGCAGCTTAGGACCCCAATCTGCTGTGCATCTCCATCTGACAGACACTAACCACTCCTATGAAGATGGTGAGGTTCAGATCTTAGTCAAAGAAATGGTTTGAGAGGGGAGTAAAATAGGCCATTATTGTTAGGAAAGACAATCCTTCTTTGTACAGTAATAGGGGCCTTGAGATAGATACAAGGCAGTGTCCACCTATAATCTGACCAGAACTGAAGAAGAGCCTTGAATGAGCATCCAAACATTGTCCAGCTCACAGATTTGAATTTTTCTTTTACTATGGCTCATACCTGGACAACTGAGGAATTACACAGATATTTGGTTGAGGGTTAAATGTCACATCCACGAGTATTTCAATGATTCAAAAGGATTTACTTCATAAAATTGGCCATTCATTTACATTTATAAAATCCATGTACACAAAAACGAACAGTTCAGGAATGAAAAAGCAGGTATTGTTAACGTACTGGTATCGAACAAAAATCAAAATTTGCTCAGTCCTAGCCTGGTGTGAAGCCCGTCAACTTCACTCTAAAGAGCAAAAACAGAGTTCAGAATAAAAGTCATGAAATATTTAAACTTCTGTGACTGCACCTGCTCCACAACGTCTCAATGCATTCACTTCACATTAATATTTAGAGTACACTGTTATTCCCAGAGCTGAATTGTGTCAAGGCCATCATAGCTACTAACAAAAGGAAGAAGTATACAGGTTACAAACAATATATAGGACTATATGGGGAGTAATTAAACCGTATCTTAACATAGTAAAAGACGAAGTTCAAAAGTGTCAACGGGACAAATCGTTGTAGGAGTGAAATGCATGAATAACATGTATTTAAGCTAGTCCCTTATCAAAAATGCATCAGAACCATAGACTGTATATATAAATGGACAGAGCTAACCTGCAGGCCACCATGTTCCAAACAGGAAGTGCTCGTGAGCGCACTTCTGGCTCCATCGAAAAAGGCTCCAATTCACTTTACATTGTAATATTGTCGTTGCTCCCTGTGTAAGTGCTGCAAAGAGCCTTGTCTTCGGTCTTAAAATGTTCGTATTAACCCGCTCTACCTTCAGGCTACATTCTGGTATTTTTGTTTCACTATTGTGTCCATGAAGATTAATAAGAAACAAATCAGGCGCCTTCTTTCAACGAGGTCACTCCGGCTAGCGTTAGCAACAGGTTTGATTGTCAACGCTGCTCTATCCCTGCTAAACCAGTGGTGCTGGCAGGAAGGGGCGTTACCTACAACAGCCTCACTCCGGATTGGCTCTTTGGTTGCTATGATACTCATATTTCAGTGTTTAATTATGAAGATTAGGTTAACTGGTTGAATTGAGGCTTGGTTATATATATACAGAGCTTTTCCACTTTCAAGGCGTCCACTGATGCCAAGATTCGATCCCCGCTCTCAACATAAATATCATTGGTTGAGCATTCAACTAACCTACAGGTTGGCGGTGCAATTCCAGCTCCAACAGATGAATGCTGCGGTTGTGTTCTTAGGCAAGACACTTAACCCACCTCACCCCCAGTGTCAGTGTGCATACACTCGTGTATGAATGTGTGCGCTATATAAAAATTTAATTGTTTACTGTCTACCATTTAAATATCTTACTGATAATAATGTTATAGATTATTACTGAGAGCTTTAAAATTCAGATGAAAAATAACTGAACAAATTGAAGATGGAGTAAATGACATTTATTTCTCTGGAGCATTCGAAACAAGCAGGACTCTGGGATTTTCTGAGCCAACAGGCAGTAATCCATTGCTGAGGTGGCCTATGGCTTCATCGAGTCCTTTGACACTTGGAATGAATGGGATGTCAGCTGGGTCCCATTAAAAGAATCACTAAGCTGCAACCGGCGGGTTCTCCATGGCAACGCTAAGTGGGGAATGCTAAACTGGAGCTTATTTTCAAGTTTTATGTTGCTATGAAAATTGAAATTATCAACAGCTTAAAGGGCCCATGTTACGCCCTTTTCTGATCTGTTGTTTCCTCATCACAAACAGATCTGGAGTTGTGTTTTTTGTTTCATTCACACATTAACACATACACCCTGTATATTTAGGCTGAGTTCTTCTCTCAATCAGAAAACACTGTTCCACCTTGTGATGTCATGTGGTAATACAGGAAGTGCTCCACTGTGTTTTTAAACTCCATCAAACTTCACTAGAATCATTTGGATAATTTCAGCCCTGAAATTGCCCATCTTTACTGAACAAAAGGTAAAAGTAGCAGTTAATTTGAAAACTATTGCTATTGGAACTACAGACTGTATAAAGAAGTGGACTAAGTGAGTGTGACGTCACCCACTGTCACCCAGCCAAATAAAGCTTATCGAGGCTAGAGCAGTTATAGGGGCCAATTTGCAGCTGAGTTGAATTTATGTATTCCAACTGCGAGTATCATAGCAACCAAAGAGCCAATCTGGAGTGAGGTTGTTGAAAGTAACACCCCTTCCTGACCGCACCGCTGGTTTAGCAGGAAGCGGGCGCTTAGCGATGCCGTCAATCACACCTGTTGCCAATACTAGCGGTAGGAACCTTGGGGAAAGAAGGCGCCTGATTTGTCTGTTATTAATGTTCATAACTTACGGCTAGCAGGTTAGCTACGTCCATTTATATATACGGTCTATGCGTGGAACACATTTTGAGCTTTGTGAAGATGTAGAAAAAGTAATAATAAAGGGTTACTCAAGCACAACTCCAGGTATGTTTTTGAGGAGGAAACAAGGTTATAACATGGTTTGAAGCTCACAAGAGTGAAGGGAGAATATAGGACCTTTAACTAGAAAGTTTTGTTGTGAAGAAACTACATTACTTATTTAAACGATTATACAACAATTAATCCATACTTTCCATCTTCACGGCTTGAGTCCAGACAAGCTCACTGCAGGAAAAATCTATACCTACCAACAACTGATTGGTTTAATTTAGCCAAGAACTGGAGCTAGCTTAAATTGCCGAAACGTAAATGGAACCGCCATTTTGATTCATTTGCCTGAATAATATGGTCACTCCAGAGTCGCAAACAAATTAAAACCACTTTGACAAACAGAAGGTAGCTTGTCCATCAGGCTATTAAACCTGTATGAGCCATAATTGATCCAGAGCCACATGAGTCCCACGACGACGTAATTGGTCCAGGCAGTAGACGAAGAGCGAGAAGAGAAGAAGAAAGCGGAGAGAACGCTTTTAGTTAGCGACAGTAGCTCAGTTGGTAGAGTGTTTGTCCATTGAACTAAAGGTTGGCGGTTCGATTTGAGCTCACACAGATGAATGCTGTCATTGTGTCCTTGGGCAAGACACTTAACTCACCTTGTCCCCAGTGTTTGCATACATTGGTGTATGAATGTGTGTGTGAATGGGAGAGTGGTCCCTTGATGTAAAGTGCTTTGACGACCTTGAAGATGGAAAAGTGCTATATAAACATGGGACGTCATCAGACTCCAGCAATAAAGCAAGTAAATGGTAAATGGTTACAACATTCTGATGGTTAATGATATTTAATACAGATGGGGGGGCGGCTAAAATGGATAGTGTTAAAACACATTTCATCGTTATAATACAAGAAGTTCATGGGTCTAGTTACTATAAGAAATCATCAGATTAAACATTTTAGATTATTTATGGTGAAGTAAAAGTAATCGCTTGATGGGCAAGAACCAGTTTTCCCTAAAAGAGTATGACATCATCCCAGTCTACAATGTACAAACAACCAACACAACTGGCTCTGTGCAGAACGATAGCGGCTAGTTTCAATCGAAGGGATAGTTAAGCCCGACTATTTCAGAAATACTGTTATGTCTATGGGGTTTTTGCCCAGTCTCCCTAAAGTGAATAAATATTTAAAGATGAGGCCGTGGACAGGGAGCTGTGGGTGGATGTCGCTGACAACATGTTGAACACTACACAAATAAAATGAATACTTCACCAGAGGACACTTCTGTGTTTACAAAGGGACATCTTTGTGTGTCGTGGCAAATGCTAATTTAAATAACACCACTGACTGAGATAATCTTCACCTAAAAATAACTAGATCGTCCTTACAAAAAAGTTTGTTATGTTACATTTAACATTTTAATAGAACAGGGGTGTCCAAACTACGGCCCGGGTGCCAAATGTGACCCTAAGACCAGTTTTTATTGGCCCTCAGGCCTCATGCTGAACCGCCCCAACTGATCATAAGCAGTACTTTAACAGCAAATTAAACTACCACTATACCCTCAAACATCACATCGGAGTGAGATACAGACCTAAAATGAATGTGTTTAAAGCCTTATTAATACACAGTGGCTACGTCAAAACTGTGTATAAAGCACCGCACTGCATTGATCACCAGTCTCTGGCCCTCCGCTTCGAATATGTTTTGAGATGTGGCCCTCGATAAAAAAAAGTTTGGGCACCTCTGGAATAGAAATTAGAATTAGGATTAGCATTACATTGGAAGCGGTTGAGCCGACTGTCCCTCTGATTGGAATTAACCAGCTACCGTGTGCCAAGAACCCAACACTATGGTACATATCGCAATACTCATACTTCGATAAGTGACTTCCTGCAGTAATCAGGTAGTCAGTAAAAACTTAAGTCTGTTACAAGCTGTGTGGATATTATGGCTGCTATTATGGCTGCCGACTGAACATTTAGTTTGAATGTAGATCTCCGTTTACCAACCAATTTCACATGGCGTTTTCTCATTAATTTTTTCCAAACAAAAAGCAGTACTTACAATGTTTTCTGTTTAAATCTGTGTAATTCAAGATTGTCAACTCTGAACTGGCACGAGAAGGTTGTGGCTGCAGCTAACGGGGAGCGCCATGAGAGGAGCTCCACTCGCTCTACGGTATCGGTTTGGTTTAATAATTGACCACTGACCCCAAACCCAAACCTTGACCTTAACCAACTCAAACATGTAGCTATCGTACATTATTAACTTGAGCCCATTTTTTTTTTTAATGATTCAGTTTTTTGACTCCAGATGCCAGCCAATGCCAAACCTCATTTCCATACAGCGGCTCTTGACTGGCACAGATATGGGTATGCAAGTCCAAAGTTTGCATTTTATGAAGTATTTTAAGGGTAGATAGATTTTATTATTTATTTGCAATATATGGTCACAATATGCCAACAAAAAACAACAACACTGAAATTCTCCTGCATTACTGTCGTTAATTGATTTCAATAACAGTATTAACAAAAAAGGGTAAACCATTTTAAAATTTTCATAGGCCTAATCTAATGCAAAGGTAATTATGCAGCTGGCCTCATTGATACTGTTATGGGGTATTGCCTCATGCATATTTCATATTCTTTGTGCAATCATCAAATTATAATTACAACATAATCCCGCTTGATCTAGCCAGACTAACACAACTTCAACCAAGTTTTAATCAAGAAAAGAAAATACAACTATATTTTGTACTTTTTAATCTGTAAATGTGTTTCCAGAATTATTCATTTTTGGTGTTGACTCATAAGCCAATTTAAACTTCGCACTGGATGTATTACATTTGGGAATTAAAGGCCCTATATTACGTAAAAATGTGCTCTTGTGAGCTTTAAGTCATGGTATAATGTTGTTACCTCCTCAAAAACATACCTGGAGTTGTGTTGTTGTTAGAATAACCCTTTATTATTAGTCTGTCTACATCTCCAAAGCTCAAAATGCTCTGTTCCACCTTGTGATGTCATGAAGTGGTAGTTTCAAGTTAGCATCTACCGTTTACATTTGTAATCGGGCTGAAATCGTCAAAAAGATTCTAGTGAAGGTGTATGGATTTTAAAAACACAGTAGAGCACTTCCTGTATTACCACATGACATCACAAGGATTTGTAGGATTTGCAGGATTTGTGTGTTAAACATGTGTCAATGTAACAAAACAACTCTAGGCAAGTTTGTGATGAGGAAACATTATAACATAAATCATAAAACAGTCCCTTTAAGGTTAATTTAATATTGCTTTGAATTTGTTTTATGGAACAAACTTAAAAGCTGCACTCCGCAGTTTTTCCGGTGCAGGATACTCGCCTCCCTGTCACCACGGAGATAATATTGCTTTGCTTAGAATTTTCCACAGTATGGCATTCAACATATTTATCTCCATGTAAAAAGCTTTGAGCGCCTTGAAGGTGGAAAAGTGCTGAATAAAAATGTGAATGTTCATATGAATAATTTTAATTTTATGAATGGGTTCCATATTTACACAACTGTTACAGAATTGTGTGAGAGAAATAGGTTTGTTCTGCACATTCTGGTGATATAAATGCCATTATCTTCATTGGCAATAATCATAATGTCCCAAGAACAATTATGGACGCTCCTTTGTATCACGATAAATAATATGATCATTTATAGGCCCATCTCTAATGTAAAATACGATATCAAAATGCAACACTAAACAGCCACCGTCTAAATATATAAAAGGGATAAGAATAAACAGCAGACCCATGTTATGGAAAACCGGAGTGTTGTGTTTTGTGTAGAAAATTGGAGACATAATTGTAGCTATTCGGGGCAGTTAGGCAGTGAATTGTGTTTGTGGAGCAGCCTGTGCATATTTATGAGCTGCTTCAGTCATAAAAAAAAAAAAACTGCAGTGTTTTTCTGAAGAAGTTGAGTAAATACAGCTAAAAGGTTCTGTAGTCCAAGTGTGGCTAAAGGACTCACCACAAGGTCAGGATCCTGCATAAGGGTCAGGATGACTTCATACAGCAAAGGTCGGAGGTCAGGTTTGAATTTGACTGAGATCCACTGTCCTATCAACCAGATGACACGCCTGCGAATCAGCTTGTATCTAAACAAAAGAAAGAAGGTTCAATATCACACAAAATAGACTCTTTAAGCTTTAAGCCATGTTATAATGTTGTTACCTCATCAAAAACATACCTGGAGTTGAGTTTTGTTTCATTCACACATGTTTGAATAACACTTTATTATTAGTCTGTCTACATCTCCAAAGCTCAAAATGCTCTGTTCCACCCTATTATGTCATGAAGTGGTAGTTTTCATGTAAACAGCTACCTTTTGGGCATGTCCCACCGAGAAGACCCAGAACAGGCCGGAGGGACTATGTCTCTCGACTGGCCTGGGAGCACCTCAGGGTCCCACCGGAGGAGTTGGAGGAAGTGTCCAGATAAGCTCAAGAAAATGGATCGATCGATAGATGGAGCTACCTTTTATCCTTTGTTCAGTAAAGCTTGGCAATCCCAGTGAAGGAGTATGGAGTTTAAAAACACAGTGGAGCACTTCCTGTATTACCACATGACATCACAAGGTGGAACTGAGTGTTTTCTGATTGAGAGAGGAAATGAGCCTAAATATGAAGGGTTTGTGTGTTAAACATGTGTGAATGAAACAAAACACAACTCCAGGTCTGTTTGTGATGAGGAAACGACATTATAACATAGATCAGACAATAGTGTAATATGGGGCCTTTTCTATCTCACTAGTCCTGCTCTCACAAACCTCTCAGCTCATCACTAGTGTTCATAAGCAATCATCATTATTGGGCCACCAGCACAGTTTAAGAACTGCTTTTTCAGAGAGAAAAGTGAAGCAGAGTCCCCCCCTACTGCTCAGCCAATCAGCTCTCATCCCAAAGCGCCTTATAGTGACTCATGGCTCAAGTTTGCAATAACTGAAACTATTTCTATTTAGACAAACACAGCATGCAGTGATCTGATTATTGTCCTCCTTTTACAATAATTGACTTTTTACAGAATTTATTTATTTAGGACACATGTGTCAAACTCAAGGCCCGCGGGCCAAATGTGGCCCGCCACGTCATTTTATGTGTCCCGCGACAAAGTAAATCAAAAGCTATGACTGTCTTAAAATATCAGTTTATGAGGAGATACACAGTTACACAGCCATTTTTTCATATCTATGCAAATACATATGCAATATTTGTAACTTGAATAAGTAATAAATACAGAAACAGTTAAGATTAAAAAGTAGTTGCATTTATTACATTTGGTTACATTTAGTTACATTTATCTTAGTTACATCGAGCCCTTTGAGAGCAACCATTTTGTTGATGTGGCCCTCTGTGAAAATGAGTTTGACACCCTTGATTTAGGAGAATATATTGCTATGGATACACAGACATCAGTTCTGAGTAAAAAGTTGGGTACTGCAGCTTTAAGAACACAGTATCAGGTTTAGTCCCATTATATACAGACAATATGAAGGTAAAAAGTTATTTCCATGCTTAAAAAAAGAATTCTGTCTCCATTAAAAGTGCAGTATGCAACTTTTCCTTTTTTGGGGCGTCTGTCACCTGCCTGGAGTCTTACATTATGTGGTTTTGGGTTTTTTCTTTTAGAGCTTTTGACAGTGCTGGTAGTTTTGAGACTTCTCTTGTATGAGCCGTGTCGGACCTGCACGATCAACTAAAGAGAGTTTTCCAAAAGCACAGAGCAATATCCTCAAGAACCTGGGCTTGTGTCTGCTTTGAAATAATTTTTGCAGACTGCATTAAAAGAAGCTGGAGCGAGTTCGATAAAAATGGAAATGAAACCAGCATTTTTTATTTGATTGTGTCGTTTTCTGCTATTATAAAAATCGTGGTCTTATTGTGTAGTACCTCAAGTGTTTTTTTAATAAATATTTTCAGCCACTTGAAAGTAGCTTTGTTTGTCAGCCTGTCCAATTTGTAATGCAATTATTTAGCATGCTAGGTAGCGCACTGTGTCTCCAAACTAGCGGTCACTTTTATTTAAAATAGGAAAACACAAAATAAACACTCTCAATCAAATGTATTAAAATAAAAACTATACAATTATTTTTATATGTAGAATACTTCATCTTGTTGTGGTTTTAATATGTATTATGCCTCAAAATTAGCATTAGCGTTAGCACTGAGACACAAACATGTCTCTTTCTAAACACAGAAGTGTCCCCTGGTGAAGTATTAATTTTATTTGTGTAGTGTTTAACATGTTGTCAGTGACATCCACCCACAGTTCTCTGCCTGATCTTTTAATATTTATTCATTTTAGCGTGACTGCAAAAAAACCTCATAGGGATACAACTGGACAGGAAGTAGTGACGCTAACAGTGAGGTTGGGGGCGCTGTTGTGCACATGGTTGTGATTAGATTCTTATAACATGAATTTGTAATATTGTTGTATTTGATGTTATTCCCAGCACACTGGTTTTCTGCTGCGTTCTGCTCATTTCACTTAGGACCCATTTTACACATATATTTTCTCATTCTCTCGTTTTATTAATATTCTGTTTGCTCTTTGCCACTAAGATTGCCCGTATATTGCTTTTTGAGCTGCTCTATCCAACTAATATCCCACATGGATCAAAACAGTTGGAACAAGGTTGTCTTTTCAGTGCATTACACACGGATATGTTTGTTTGGTTTCACATTTGAAGCATCTCCTGCATAAAAATACAGTATGAAATAGAGCAGGCCGAGTCATTTTTACATTTTTATATAACTGACAATAGACTAAACATTTAAAAGGCCCATTTTATTCTGTACCCGTTTTATTCTCAGCAATTTTCTTCCCCCAGTACAAACATATGTATTAGCAGCTCCCTGTGCTGTCTGCATCCCATTATAAACCATATTCCCATGAGGTTCATCTGGGCTTCAGATAATTTATTTTAACAGATTTTTTCAGAAGGTTTAGTTTGTTTTCATCCCTGGCAGATTGGACTGCTCACTAGCGCCTCAGAGTGGTCACTTAGTGTTGCTGTAATGTCACTGGTGGAGACAGGATGCCAGGGTCACCTGGAGTGCGACTTCTTCAGGACAGTATTCTGAATGTGTGAGTCTTTAAACTGGGACGAGGGGGGGCTTTTTACTCTCACACACCTGGGATACTGTCCTGAAGAGATTGGACTGCAGATGACGCTGCTGTCCTGCCTCCACTAGAAGGAAGACGGCGCCAAAACCTGTTTAAATCAGCTGACCAATCACATCACAGCAACATCATGTGACCACTAGTGAGCAGTCCAAACTGTTAGGTATGAAAACAAACTACACCTTGGTCTGAAAAAATACTCGTTTTATTCTCAGGAAGAGTGCGTTAGCTTGCTATTAAATTAAATTTACAGTGACACCATGATCATGGTGAGTAATTAGGATGCTCCTTTTCTATCCTCCCTCCACATCACTCCATTTCTATCCTCCCTCCACATCACTCCTTTTCTATCCTCCCTCCACATCACTCCATTTCTATCCTCTCTCCACATCACTCCAGTTTTATCCTCCCTCTACATCACTCCGATTCTATCGTCCCTCCTCTGGCTCCTGTAAAGTTCACCATTGATTTTAAAATGGTAGTTGTTACTTTCAGACCACTCCACGGACAGGCCCCCAGTACATCCTGCACCTTTTATCTCCTCACTCCTCTGGACGCAGCCTCCACACCTCCAGTCAGAACCTGCTACGGTCCCAAAACGGGTTTAAAACTCGGGGAGACCTTTCAGACTGTGTCCCCAGAATGATGTAATGCTGACTGCCAGTATCATAGCAACCAAAGAGCCAATCCGGAGCGAGGCTGATGAAGGTAACGCCCCTTCCCGCCCACACCACTGGTTTAGGAGGGAGCAAGCACTTAGCAACGCTGTCAATCAATCCTGTTGCGAACGCTAAAAACCTCGGGAAAGAAAGGCGTCTGATTTGTCTGTTATTAATGTTCACATCTTGATTTATGGAGACAATAGCAAAATATAAAACACCAGGATCATGTAGAGCGGGTTAATAAGAACATTTTAAGACCAAAATGACCAGTCTGACAGCAGCAGTTACAGAGAGAGGGGCCACAGTTTTTCAGTAGAAAGTGAATTGGAGCCAGAGTCACTTCCTATTTGAAACGCGGCGGCTACCAGGTTAGCTATGTCCATTTATACATACAGTCTATGCTCATATATGAGAGTTTACCTTTTAGATATTTCACAGTAAAGTACTCTTCCTCATCTACCAACACAATAATATTCAAAATTTTAAATTGCTAACAAAGCAAATGACAGTGGATCTTGATGAGTATGATACGGCGTGGCCTTCGTACTCAGAAAACCGTTTTATTGGTTTATTTGTGAGCTAAAATGGTTAAATTAGAGGCACTTAAATTTTCGTTTCACTGTTGTCATAACAATGGCAACAATAGCTTCAGGGGGAGGTTAAAGTTTGTGCCATCCACTCGGCGTTTGGGACATAAAAGCTCTTTAAAACTATAATTGCAAGTTATAAACATCTGTGGATAGCTCATTATTATTTGAAGGAATCCGGTGTCCTAAAAAATGTTGGAGGGCTTTTGTAATCTCAGGAGAGCCAGAGCAGCGGGGAAGGCTGCAAAGACACAGGGCTGAGGTGTAGTCATTCATAACGAAAGGTCACATATGACTCATCTTCTGAAGTAGGTTCTTTCAGACAGCAGCCGTGCGCCGACCGCTGGGAGAGCCAAACCATGAGACTTATACAGCTCACATCTGGACACATGTGGAATCTGCCAAATACTGTATCGGTTCATTTTCCCCAAATCAAGTATAAATCAATGTATGTAAATGTCTTAATTGCATTCAGGAAAGCAATTTTGTTCGTTTTCATTATGGATGTCAAGAATGTTTGGTTAAATATTACTCTATTTTCTGATCTATGTTCTAATGTTGTTTCCTCATCACAAAACAGACCTGGAGTTGTGTTTTGTTTCAAACACACAAACCCTCCATATTTTGAGGCCTTCTCTCAAACAGAAAACGCTCTATTCCACCTTGTGATGTCATGTGGTAATACAGGAAGTGCTCCACTGTTTTTTTTTAATCTATACACCTTCACTAGAATCATTTGGATAATTTCAAGCCCTGGTATTGTCACTCTCTATTGAAATGGATATGTATGCATGTCACATAAAATCAGACATTTTCTGCAAAGTGGACTTTTCACAGCTTTGAAACATGTTCTAGTTGTTTCTTCTCATAGAGCCTCTGAAATTGTATTTGGAGTGATTTATGTTTCAGTAATCATTATTCACTTATTTTCAAGACGCCATTTTTGTCAATTTACCCCATTTTCATCTCCACTGGTACACGCCCACTGCGACGTACATCGCATAGTCATTTTGGCACAAATGGGAAGAAAAAACAAAAAAACGGCTGCTCATTAATGTGATGTGCGGCTATCCCTAGGGGGCGCCAACAGCATGCAACGCTTTGTTGTGATGATTACAGCGATGTCAGCTCCCATTGGGCACCACAGTTTTCTAAAGCAGAAGTCAGCGGACATGTCTCTTTTATTAAGTCGTTTTAGATGAATATTGTGATTTAAAACGTGCAAATTATAACAATGATCCACGGGTGTTGTAGATTAAAAATATAAAGCACACACAAGCACTTTATAATGTTTAATGTGTATGTTAATTCTATGAGTACATCTATGGTCCTTAAACAGTGATTGAGGTTTTCAGACCACTGAACAAATGCCCTTTACTGCAGCAGAGACAGAATCTCTTCCAGGCAGATTGATTTATAAATCTATTGCAATTTTACAGACAGATAATACAGGCCTTATATCAGCCTTTTCATACCACTTTGGGCCACTTAACATTGATATTTCCTGTAGCATAACTTTATGATCAGAACAAGTCAAGGTGAATGCACTTCAAAAAATACCGGTAAATGTAGAGCAGAATTTTGAGTTCTGAAGAGGTAGACTGACTAATAGCCACAGATTGTATACAGACGTGGACTAAGTGAGTGTGGCATAACCCATAGCATTCGGCTCCAGTCAAATGAAGCTCATCGAGGCTACAGCAGTTATTCCACATTTGGAATTCTGACCACGAGTATCATAGCAACGACGAGCCAATCCGGCGCGAGGCTGTTGAAGGTAATGTTCCTTCCTGCCCGCACCACTGGTTTAACAGGGAGCTGGTGCTTAGCAATGCTGTCAAACAGACCTGTTGCGCTAAGGCTAGCGGGAGTGGGGAAAGAAAGTCCCTGATTTGTATGTTATTAATGTTCATATCTAGCCTTATGGACACAATAGTGAAACAAACAAGGATCATGCAGAGTGGGTTAAAATGAACATTTTAAGACCAAAATGACGAGCCTGACGGCAGTAGTTATAGAGAGAGGGGTCATAGTTTTTCAATGTTAAGTGAATTGGAGTCAGAGTGAGATGGAGCTGGAAGCGCGCCCATGCTCACTTCCTATTTGGAACGGGGCGGCCAGCAGGTTAGCTATATCCATTTATATATACAGTCTATTCTAAAAGCAAAGAAAACTGGCATGAGCACAACTGAAACAAAACAACTATTATTAATGAGGTTAAAAAGTTACCACATTGTTAGTTTTAACATTGTTAAAAGTTACATTTTGGCAGTATAGATCCTTTAATGAAATGATTAAAATCTGAAGACATTTACTTAAGATAATAGTATGAGTAAGTAGGTTTCAAGCCCGAGTGGGGCCAAGGCATTTTGTTGTCTGTGGAGGACATTATATCTAGAGATGCACACAGATCAAAAACTGAAACATTCAGATATTTAGGCATCCTGGGTTGGCATAGAAATTGATGAAATAAGACTATTTACTGTTTGTAGACAGCCAAGAAAGTCTGATGTTTGAAGTTTTCTTTAAAGTCTGTTCTGTCGTTACTTAAGATATAAGTAACAGCTCCATAACACATTTTGATCAGTTTTGTCTTATTTTATTTTAGTTTGAAGAAAATAAATGCTGCTTTCAGTATCGGCTGAGTATCTGCTGATATCGAGTACCTCACTGGATCACTACTGTGTTAGCTGCAGCCGTCGTACAGTAAACCACAGAACCTGCCTCGCACACAGGCCGGGCGGGATGCCGAGGTACTGCAGGGCGCATTGTCAGGAGTGAGGAGTGGATGCTGTCAATGACTCAACCTCCTGGAGCCATTAGAAAGTGAGAGAGCGACAGATCTAAGGGGCTCGGGGCGTGTCCTCTCTACACATCACACGAGACTTCACAGGTATGACACGCGCTCGGCTCAGGCTGACACACACATACACATCAAGCACAGGAGAGGAAGAGGGGAAGGGGGAGAGAGAGGGGAGAGGGGACGAGGTAGAGTTGTAGAGGGGGAGAGGGGGGAGAGGGGGGAGAGAGAGGGGGGGAGAGAAAGGGGAGAGAGAAAAAGCGGAAGAAGAGGAAAAGGGGAAGCGGGGGAGAGAGGGAGATGGGGATGAGGGGGAGAGAGGGGAGAGAGGGGAAGGAGGTGGGGAGAGGAGAGAGGAGAGAGGGGGGGAAGAGGAAGAGGAGGAGAGGGGGAGAGAGGGAGATGGGGGAGGGGGAAAGAGAGGAAGAAGAGAGGAGAGAGAATGAGGTGGGAAGAAGGAAAGAGGGAGGGAGGGAGAGGAATAGGGAGAGAGAGGGGAGAGAGAGGGGAAGAGAGAGGTGGAGAGAGAAAGGGGATGAGAAGGGGATGAAGAGGAAGGAGAGGGGGAAGGAGAGGAGAGAGGGGGAGGGAGAGAGAAAGGGGATGAAGGGGAAGAGGAGAGAGAGGAGGAGAAGAGAAAGGGGAGAAGGGGAAGAGGAGAGAGGGAGAGAGAAAGGGGGAAGATGGGGAAGAGGGGAAAAAAGGGGGAGACGGGGCCAAGGAGAGAGAGGGGGAGAAGGAGAGGGAGAGAGACAGGAAAGAGACAGCGGAAGAAGGGGAAAAGCGGAAGAGGAGGAGGCGGGGAGAGAAGGAGATGGGGACGAGGGGGAGAAGAGGGGGAAAAGGGAGAGCAACAAGAAGGCAAAGTCTAAGCAGCTCCTTCACTGTTAATATGGAGCGTGGGTAGATGCCTGTCACATTAATGACGTATCGTTCAACAGATGATATCAAGATTTTCCAATATTTACGGGATGATGCATGTACACACGGTAATGATCATGGTCATTACCGTTTTTCAATGTAAAATGAAAATGACTGTCCATTGATATATATACAGTCTATGCCACTACCATTCAGCCCTCGTCCTTCGCACACCCACTCAGATTAACTACTCAAGTGTTGCCTCCTTCTTTCGTAGTTTTCAGCCCTCAGTGAATGGCATTTCTTTGCATTCTCATGTCAATCAAACAGTGCAACGGGAGCACATGGATTACAGCTGGATAATCAAGAGCCCAATGAAACAGAGCATTTTTGGGACCTGTTAATTTTTCATATAAAAGGGGACGAGGCATGGCACTGGCAAAAGCTCTTACAACTATTGTGTTTCTCTATGTATCTGCACCCACAAGACCGCAACCTATGTTATTCCGTTTCCTCATCACAGACATACTTGGAGTTGTGTTTTGTTTAACACACAAACCCTCCATTTTTGGTTGAGTTCTTCTCTCAAACTGAAAACGCTCTGTTCCACCGTGTGATGTCATGTGGTAGTACAGGAAGTGCTTTTTCAACTCCATACACCTTCACTAAAATCATCTGGATGATTGGGACACTATCAGACAGAAGTAACGTAGATAGCCTCTAGTGGTGATACATGAGAAATTAACAAGTCGGAGCGTAGCTTTAAATGTAGAAATGTTTAACTCCAATGTGTACTCCAAGCCTTTTCATGTCTGCTGTGGTCCTTATAAATTCTTCATAATCCCATTTAAAAAACAATTGGCCATTTAATAAACATTGTGGTCTCAGCTGAAAAGCCACATAACGGAACCAAGTGTCTTGCTCAAGGACACACCGACATCATTATCCTGTAGGAGCTGGAATCACACTGTGGGTCAGTGGATGTGACCGCTCTAATAATGATTTTTTTCTGCTGTGGTCAGGAGCGGGATTCAAACCTCCAACCTTCGGATCAGATGGCCAGTTTAAGATTGTTAGAGGCTCCAAAAACAATACATAGATGTGATATGTGTTAATTTACATTTCCAGCACCTGGAACCTTTGTTGGTGTTTGAAGGTGGTGTCCCCTGTTGTCTCCATGGAGATGTTATTCCTTAGCCTGAAATAATCCACAGTATGGCAGTATGACATTAAACTTCCGTCTGTATAGAAACAAGCAGGTGACTCCCCCAGGGTAAGATACAGGTCTGATCTATGGATTGGTGACACTGCTCAAAATAAGAATGCATTTTTTTTAAGGTGATAAAAACACTTGTAATGTAATAAATGCAAAATGCAGTCCAATACTGTAGTGTCAAGCATCAAAGCAATAACCTCTCAATGGAGACAAGCAGGTGGTGGACCCTGTAACAGAAAACTTCCAAAATGCACCTTTAATCTAGATGAGACGTCATAAAAACGCACACTTTACAGCAGTACACTTTGGAGTAGTGGAGGTAAACTGAGGACTTGTGGAGGGATGGATGTCATGTACTGGCACCTGCAATGAGTGGGCAGGATCACACACAGCTATATATATATATAAACACACACACAGAGCGCCACCTGCAGCCGTCAGCTCAGACGTCAGAGCTGACCTTAGAGCAAACCTTGTGTGGGCTGCCTCTCTTTGTTTAGGATGGTCTCTGCTCTCTGTCCCTGGTCTCTGGTCCCTGGGTCCCTGGTCCCTGGTCCCTGGTCCCTGGTCCCTGGTCTTTGGTCCCTGATCCCTAGTCCCTGGTCCAGTCTCTGGGTACAGGATCTTTGTTCTGCACCATCACACTAACCCTCTAGGATTCACTTTTGACAACTTTTATCATCGTTTGTATTTCTGTTCCCATGATGGAGTTTTCAGAAATGTGGACGGATGTTTGGGGAGCTGTTCATAATGTGAGACAGGCTGAACTATGAAACTAGTGAAGTGTAAATAAATCAGGAGCAGCTGACAATATTGTTTCAATATTTTGACACTTAATAAATACAAAAGACCTTTGCTAAATATTAACTGTGTCAAAACTTTTTTATAATCTGGATAATGTGAAAAAGGCTAATTGAGTAAGCTCCATGCAAAAAATATATAGCTTTTTTCATTATTCAGTTCAATTAGATTATTACATTGAGCCATATATATTTAAAACTCATAGAATGTATATATAAAGGAACATGGCTAACACACTAGCCGAGCTCCAAAAAGGAAGTTATCATGGGCGCACTTCCAGATCCATCAACTCCAATTCACTTTGTATTGAAAAAGTGTGGCCCCTCTCTCTGTAAGTGCTGCTGTCAGACTCATCATTTTGGTCTTAAAATGTTCATATTAAAAAGCTCTACATGATCCTGGTCTTTTTATCTTACCATTTTGTCTGTGAATCAAGATACAAAAATTAATCAGAGACAAATTAGGCATCTTTTTTTCCTCAGGTCCCTCCAAGCTAGCGTTAGCAACATGTGATTGAGAGCGTTGCTAAGAGCCCACTCCCTGATAAACCAGCAGTGCAAACGGGAAGGCGCATTACCTTCAACAGCTTCGCTCCAGATTGGCTCTTTGGCTGCTGCGATACTCAGGTCAGAGATCCTAATATAGAACTCAGCTCCAAATTGGCCCCTATAACTGATGGAGCCGAAAGCAATTGGTGAAGTCACACTCACTTAGTCCACTTCTTTATACAGTCTATGCCTATGACTTAAACATTCAATTTGTAAGTTTTGTGGTGGGGGTCAGTCACCTGATGTTTTCATGAAGATCTTATTGCTTTGTTGGTGGCTTTGAATAAGGCCCTACTTGTCTACCCCAAGATAGAGATGTTGAATGCCGTACTGTGGAACGTTTTACATGGCAGATTCTCCACCAGAAAAGTTTTTTTTTAAGTCACAACAAATTCAAACTTAAAACTATAAAATGGAGTACATGATGCATTTTTATCCAAGCCTCTTCTTCAGATTACTGGTGGACATTGCCTTATATGTGTCTGAAGGGAGGAGCTAACTACTGTTCAAAGTTTCTGTTTGTTGCTTGAATCATACTTAGCATAAAATTCAGGCTCCTAATGGGTGCTCTCACACACTGGGTATTAGCATACTGGCTAGCACTATTGTTTTCCTTGCTTAAATTTAAGTCTGAGGAATGGAGTTATAATTAGGAAACAGACCTGGATGTTAGTCTATTCCTGTTCAAAGATGGATTGTCTTTGGTAACCCTGCATATTTAGTCTTTAAACGTCCTATATTACACCATCTGAAAACACTCTGTGTTTCCACCTTGTGACAGTCCTATGGTTGTGTTTGCTTTCACTGTGTTCAAACACCACACACCTGCATATTTAGTCTGTATGGATGACTCTCATCCCTGAAAACACTTCTGTTCCACCTTGTGAATTCATATGGTAATACAGGAAGTGCTCCAACTGTGACTTTAAACTACCACACACCTTCACTAGACGGTTGGATGACTTCATCCCTGGAATTTGAATCTTACTGAATTAAAAGTAAGACAGGGTTACTCAAGCGTAACTCAAACATGCATGAATGAAACAAAACATAACTCCAGGTATGTTTTTAATGAGAAAACAGCATTATAACATATCTTAAAACTTACAAGAATCAAGTTTGGGTAATATAGGCCCTTTAACTTCCTTCTCAAGTTTCTTTTGTTCTGTACTTCACTATCTTCAAAGGAGTGGTTAGTGGCCATTTTAACACATTATCCCGCCTTAAACATGGCTTCATCTTGGCTCTTTAATGCGCTTGGCAATAATTAATAGCTGCACTGAGGTTAATAGCCAATTAGTTTGCCTTGCGTGGAGAAGATGTTAAACACACCATTCACTAGACAGCACTAATGACATGAACGCTAGCCGATTAGCCACCACCAGATTCACATCACAAGACATGGGACTTTTCCTTTAATTTTAGCATTGTCACATTTGAAAATTACTTAAGAAAGAAGCCAGACAAGCTTTGAGTGGCAGAAAAATGAGCCGAGCCAGCCACAAAGACAGGCCTATTATTAAAGCTACATCTGGCTTCAGTTTCAGGTCTGGGTATTACAGAAATTGTAATGTTTTTTCTGTAACCTGCTCATCTATGTAAAAAGGGAGATTTTTTGTGTTTATCTTTCAATCCGACACCTAATTCTGCGACTTTTTATTTGTTAGGAAAGACGATCCATCTTTGAACAGGAATGGGGGCCTTAGACATCATCTATCTCCTATTTCTGTGAGAGCATCCATTAGGGGCCTGAATGATTATGCCTCAGGTACAGTTCACACTCAGTCAACAAACAGAAACTGGAAACAAATAGGGGTGTTCGTTAGCTCCTCCCTTCAGTGGCAGTGTCCACCAGCAATCTGACCAGAACTGAAGAAGTGGCTTGGATGAGCAACGAAAAGTCTTCACTCCTACAACTTTTTGTCTAGTTACTAATCATACCTGGACGACTGAAGCATTACACAGATTACTTTTTTTAAATTTTGATTCCCTTCCTGTCCCAAATGGATATATTCATATTCATCCACAGTAGAAGCAAAGTGATTAGCGCAATGATGTTTTTTTGTTTTTTTTCATGGCTGATGCTGACTGTTTAGAATCCAGAGCTCTTCCGATTTTCTGGGCCAATATATAGGGCCAGTTTTGATCTTCTTCCCCATAAATATTTGCTGGGATCCAGAATACACACTTCTTCAATACTTTACATAGATGTGAGTCTAGTCACTGGTGAATCTCCCTGTTTTCAATTAAGTGTGATTGACAGGTGGATTAGCCAATTAGGGACATGCATGAATCTAGTGAAGGTGTCTGGAGTTGGAGCACTTCCTGTATTGCGACATCGCAAGGTGGAACAGAGTGTTTTCAGTTTGAGACAGAAGCCTAAATATGCGGGTTTGTGTGTTAAACATGTGTGAATGAAACAAAACACAACTCCAGGTGTGTTTATGATGAGGAAATTATAATATGGATCAGGCAATAGTGTAATATGGCCCTTTAAAGCTCATAAAAGGCAATTTTGTCCTTCCTACATGATATACTTTATATTTTTATCTTTGAGAATCACTGCTGGATAAGAGAAACAGCTCCATACCTGTGATGACTGACTTGCAACTCCCCAAGCAGCTGGTTCTTGAACCATTGGTCAAAGTCCACATTATCAAAGAGCTCATACGCAGCCAGGCCCACCGCATTGTACACTGCAACCATATAGAAAAAAAAACACAGGAAATATATAAATACAGCACTGCAAACTTTAACTTTTAATGAAAAAATAAAAAAATAGTAAAAATACTGACTAAAATGTGCAATTTGCAAATAACTCTAGTACAACAGTTGGCCCATTATGATTAATGATGTAAAGAAAGAAAGAGGTAAGATGGCTGACAGACATAACAGCTATAAACCTCTGTGTGGGTGTAGCATGGTTAGCCATTTGTGGAGACAATGTTTAGAAATGCCTTAAAGGGCTTGTATTAAATTTTGAACTGTCCCTTCCCAGGCAGTTGGTTCCTCATGGGGCTCATCCAACAAAATGTCTTTTTAAAATTTATAGGTGCAACAGTAGTTCAGTTGGTAGAGTGTTTGTCCATTGATCCAAAGGCTGGCGGTTCGAATCCCGCTCTCGACCTGACATCATCGGTTGAGCGGTCAGATCCAATGACCCATTGGTTGGCAGGTGCGATTCCAGCTCCCTCAGATGAATGCTGTTGTTGTGTTCTTGGGCAAGACACTTAACCCCCTTTGCCCCCAGTGTCAGTGTGCACCTGTGAGTGGTTCCTTGATATAAAGAGCTTTGAGTGTTTTGAAGGTGGAAAAGCACAATATAAAATGTGATTATTTATCATATACAAGAACAAAAACAAGTTTCTGAATGAACGGTCCCTTCCCAGGCAGTTGCTCCCTTATGGTGCTCATCCAACAAAATGTCTTGTAAAAATTATACGCAATCTCATTCAGTCTTTTTTCATAAACAGCTGCTTTTACAATATTCCGTATGGACTAAAAGAGTTTTCCTGAACAAGAAATAAAAGTCAGGTACAGGCTATAGACTGGATATATAAATGGACAGAGCAAACCTGCAAACCACTACATTCAAAATAGGAAGTCAGCATGGGCGCGCTTCCGACTCCAAGGGGCGTTACCTTCAACAGCTTCACTCCGAATTAGCTCTTTGGCTGCTATGATAGTCACAATCGGAATTCCAAATATGGAAATTCGGCTGCAAATTCGCCCCTATAAGTGCTCTAGCCTCAATGAGCTTCATGTGACTGGAGACAAATGCTATGGGTGACGTCAGACTCACTTAGTCCACTTCTTTATACAGTCTACAAGCAACTACAACCCCCTTAAAACAAGTGAGGCAGAAGACCAACAAGAACAGCAGGAAACAGCATTTTGAAGCAGGAATCTTCCAGTTACTTTACCCATAAATCGTATAATATCTGTTGCCCCATGTCCTGTTTTATATTCCTTCATTATTATTATGTTTATCATGTTTATTATTTTTTATATTATTGTGTGTGAAGAGGTATAGGGGAACTAATCAGGTAGGAGCCTTGTCAGTTCGCGCTTACACAGGAAAATGCAAGTCATTAGCAGGTGCCGTTATACAGCTGTCGAGACCATCAAAACTGACAGAGCGGCTGCTTCACAGACTGAGCCAAACCAGAACATCTGTGAGCTCCGAAAATGGTCCAGGCAGGTGGCTACTATAGTCCACAGTCGGGTGCCAACACAGGCCATCTCCTCACTTGGGTCATTAAGCTCCAACTGTGCGTGGGCTTTTGGATTTGAGGTACGTTTTTTTAATTTATTTTATTTATGTGTTTATTTGAAGGAAGGTCTTACTAAGCATTACTGTGAATTTACCAGTACTAGCTATAAATCTAAAGGTTTAAAATGGCGGCAGCTCGCTTTGTATCAAAATCATATGAAATGTTAGCAAATGTTAGCAAGGACAAGGAATAGACTTGATACGCAATACTGATTTTGATTTTTATTTCAATTCAATTTTATTTCTTGAGCTGATGGAAGTGATTCACATAAAAGTCAACAAAAAACAAATATACAGATAAGATGATACAAAGGAAAAGTACAATAAAACACCAAGATCTCCTGTCCTAGTAGTATAAAATGCCAGGGAGAAGAGGCAATAATACCACAATGATAATTAAAAACACTCTTTCTTTACACAACAGAATGTGATTTTCAACATTAAACAGTAGTACTTTCTTTTATATTTCCATGTGGCCTTATATCTGTGTAATCCCTCAGTCGTCCAGGTAGGTTCCATAGTGGTCCATGGACGTATACTAGTCTATGTGTCTTATATTAGTTCTGATACAGTATTACTAAAAGTATTTCTATTTGCTAAAGGTCAGAGTAATTAGAGAAGGATTTTTTTTTACAGAGAGAAGCAGTGTGTTTCAGATGTCACTGAAACACACAGCAAATCCTAGACTGTATATATAAATGGACGTAGCTAACCTGCTAGCCGCTAAGTTCCAAATTCCAAAAGTGAGCATAGGCGCACCTCCGGCTCCATCGACTCTGGCTCCAATTCACTTTCTACTGCAAAACATGGCCTCTCTCTCTAACTGCTGCTGTCAGACTCGTCATTTTGGTCTTAAAATGTGCACATTAAACCGCTCTGCATGATCCTGGTGTTTTGATTTCACTATTGTGTCCGTAAATCAAGAAGAATATTAATAAGTACCGACATCAGGAGCTTTCTTTATCCAAGGTCGCTCGCACTAGCGTTAGCAAAAGTTTTGATTGACAGTGTTGCTAAGCGTCTGCCGGTTTAGTATGGAGCGGGCGCTTAGGAACACAGTCACTGTTGGGAAGGGCCGTTACTTTCAACAGCCTGGCTCCAGATTGGTTCTTTGGTTGCTATGATACTCGCAGTCGAAATTCCTAACAGCTCCAAATTCGCCCCTATAACTACTCTGGCCTCGATGAGCTTCATTTCACTGAAACCAAACGCTATGGGCGACGTCACACTCACTTTGTCCACTTCTTTATACAGTCTAAGCTTCAAATACATCCTCAGGTGCGTCTCTAAGGAACTCAAACGTCAGTAAACCTAAGAAGCTTCCAAAGACATGACATCATCATCTTGGTTTTCCTAAAGTGTTTAAATACATGGTAATCTTTCTGTACATAAATTGTCTAAAAAATCTTTCACTCCTTATTCTGGCATTTAGCATATAGAAATTCTAATCTTAATTGACCTAAACCAGGAAAGTCATGTCAGACAGTGAGAAAAAAAAAGCCAATGTGTCTTTTTATATAGTGCGTGTAAACTTCTGGGTTCAGTTGTAGGACAAGTATGAGTCAGAATACACAGATGAATTGCCATCAGCCTCAGGGAATGCTGATGACATCAACTGGAAATTATCAACTAAAAGCAATTTAGTTTTTTTTATGACAAAAACTGAATTAAATCTAAAACTGTGAGGTATAACTTGGGGTTAAAGATATCTTGATTAAGCCCCAAGTGAACATACCCAATTATGATAACTTTGTTTTATTTTTTAATCAGTTCATTTAGCGGCCTTTTTAAATCAGACCTATTCCGCAAAACTGACTTTTCAGAGCTTTTAACCATGTTCGTTTCTTCTCACTGAGCCTCTGAAGTCGTATTTGGAGTATTTTCTAACACGTAACTCAGCGGACTTGGTTCTTTTATTAAGTACTTTTAGATGAATAGTGTGATTTAAAATGATCAAATTATAATATAATGATCCACGGGTGTCAGAGATTATAATTACCGAGCATAGACAATATACTTTAAATTCTAATTTTGCACATATTTAATAAAACTGACACAATACCATTTCCTATATATTAGTATCTCATCTCTTCTCTCCATATGATCTCCTTCTTACACATTTAATGAGAATACAAGTTGGTGCTGTTATAATGATATCTTTAAGTTGGAAAGTGCCACCCTGCTGTTCATAATCAGCCATTACCTCCTCATTCTTCTGCCTTGCCCACAGTTACACGAGGCTGCAGCTCATCATCAGGGCCTGCAGTTTTATCAGCTCTGTCAAACCCACCGCTGCGATCCCCACGGGAATCCAGATATAATACAAGTCTCTCCCTCAGCCTTAGAAAAGAGTCTAAATACATGCTGTGTTTGTGGAGCAACAAATAGAAAAACAAGAAAGAGTACACTGTTTCTCAAACTGTGGTGTCTGTGCCGACAGTGGTACAAAGAAAACCGAGTGTGAAGTCAACCACAGCGTTCGGCTCCAGTCAAATGAAGCTCGTCGAGGCTAGCAGTTATAGGGGCGAAATTGTCGCCAAGTTCAACCGTGGGTATCATAGCAACCAAAGAGCCAATCAGGGGCCAGGCTCTTGGAGGTAGCCCCCCTTCCCACCTGCACCACTAGTTTAGCAGGAAGGAAGCACTTAGCAACGCTGTCAATCAAAGCTCTTGCTAATGCTAACGGAGGTGTCTGATTCGTCTCTTATTAATGTTCATATCTTGATTTACAGACACGGCAGTGAAATAAAAATACCAGGATCACGTAGAGCGGGTTGATTCAAACATTTTAAGTCAAATCAAATGGCGAGCCTGACAACAGCAGTTACACAGAGAGGGGCCACGGTTTTTCAATAGAAAGTGATATGGAGTCAAAGTCGATGGAGCCACGAGCACGCCCATGACTACCGCCTGTCCATTTATAGTGACATGTTTCGACTTCCTGTCTGTAGTCATCATTAGAAGAGTCACATGATGTTGCTGTGGCGTGTCTCTCCAGGTGATTTACACGGGCTTTCTCCTGGAAACGTGCCCATAATACACCAAACAGACACGAGGGGGCGCTCTTGCTTTCCCACACTTGGCATACTGTTCTGAAGAAGTCAGACTGCAGAGGGCGCTAAAAGGAAGATCGCGCCAAAATCAGCTGGCAAGACACGTCATAGCAACATCACATGACACTTCTGATGATAGTAGAAGTAGTCGAAACGTGAAAACAAAAACGCAATTTGAAGAAAACCAGACTAAATGAACCTTTTTGGGACACTATTATGAACTCACCTGCATCCTTCATCAGTAGCTGGACAGAGTCTTCCACATTGGTTGGACCTGAAACAAAACAAATTGTCACACAAACATTTCAAGGAAACATGACTTCCCTGTGTTTTTCAAAACTGAGCAAAGGTATTTCATCTCATTTAATCTTGATTTAAAGGGGGAATACAGGGATTTAGTTCATTACAGCTGCCTTTGACAATAACACTCCAACGCTCACTTCAAGAAACACGGCTAGCGGGTTAGCTATGTCCATTTATATATACAGTGTATGTATTAAATGCTGATACTAAAAATTCCAAAAGAAGCCATATCTGCTCATTTCCGTGGAGATATTTATGGCTTCACCGACAATGTTGCACAGTATGGCATTAAGCTAATCTCCATAGAAACAACCAGGTGAATAAAGCCACCAGCTAAAGTTACATCTGTGGAGAGGCGACCCCGCTCCCAGCTGTGCCTGTTCATAACATCAATGCGACACTGTGCAACAAGCAATAGTATCTCCATGGAGACTAGCAAGTAGCAGACCCTCCACCAGAAAAGCTCCATAATGCAGCTTTAATATTAAGAATACCTTCCCTAAAACTGGTAACAGGTCACATTTTTATACAACGCTTTTCCACCTTCAAGGCACTCAAACATCAAGGAACCACTCACCCATTCACTCACACATTCATACACCAGTGTACACGGCAAGCTTTGGATCAGTGGACAAACTACTATGTGCTACTTTATAATATAAAATAAGTAAATGACCTTGTAGATTCTGCACCATCTCGAGCAGCACCGGGGTCAGAGTCTGGCTGTAGTTGTGAAAGATGTCCAGAAACAAAACTTCTGTGCAGGGCTGAAAATACAGAGAGGAAAGGGCAAACACGTAAATGAACAAACCCCCAAAAATAAATAAATAAATAAAAACAAAAGCCTGAAAACACCACAGGACTACAGGGGGATTAAAGCCAAACCAATATTGTTGTTGTTGGTTGACTTTTTGTGATACTGAAACCTGTGAAGCATCGGGGTTTTTTTTTTAATGCCCTGTATAAAACAAGACTACAGTGCCCCCTATAGTCCAATCAAGTTTCGCCTCTACTCTAACAACCAAGCAAATGTTTATGTAATCTTTAAAGGTCCTCTATTACGTAAAATTGACTATTGTGAGCTTTAAGCCATGTTATAATGTTGATAAATCCTAAAAACATACCTGGAGTTGTGTTTTGTTTCATTCACATGTTTGAATAACCATTTATTATTAGTCTGCCTAATCTCCAAAGCTCAAAATGTTCTGTTTCACCTTGTGATGTCATATAGCAGTATTTTTCAAGTTAACAGCTCTTTTCTGCTTTTGTTCAGTAGAGATCAGCAATTCCAGGCCTGAAATTATCCAAATGACTCTAGTGAAGGTGTATGGAGTTTAAAAACTCAGTGGAGCACTTCCTGGATTACCACATGACATCACAAGGTGGAACAGAGTGTTTCTGTTTGAGAGAAGAACTAAACATGCAGCGATTGTGTGTTAAAGATGTTTCATTCACACAACACAACTTCACGTGTGTTTGTGATGAGGAAACAACATAACATAGATCAGAAAAGAGCACAATATGGGACCTTGAACCAGTCCAGGAGGCATTAAGTGACATTTTATTTCAAAATATGTATTTGATAAAATTATTCAAATGAGGCTTGGTAATTTCACACAGCAAAATATTTATTCATAGATCAGGAATAGAAGGATAAACAAACACTTGACCTCTACAAAAGTCAATGCATCGGCTACAGCATATCCCAGTGTTTTCTGTCTGTTTTTCTATTGAAGTTTATATATAGATCTTACACAAAATCTATATCACTGCTTACACTGAGCCAACATGACAGCGCACATGCTCAACTGTATGTGTATACTTGAGGTCAAAGGTTAAATGAGGTCAGCAAATGAGTCGCCGGGTTCTTTTGTATGGCGAGCAGGAGAGGTCATTCCTAATTAGCTGTTAAAATTGGTGGCCATGGAACCAATAAACCAAGAGTGACATTTTATGTACGTTCTAGTTGAGCACTACCCTGAACTATATGTGCTGATGACCAGGTCAGGAGTTGACGCAAATGGAAGGAAAAAACACAGTTCAAGTCTGAATAGCGAGTGTTTAAAAATTTTAAAATTCACATTATGTACATGGGAGAATATGGTTTAAAATGGACAGCCCCAAAACAAGACAAAGATAAAGGCCAGCTTCTTTTAGTTGAGGCTCTATTTTGAAAAAACAATCCACACATTTGTCACATGGCGTCTGACTTTGTCTGTGGGGCTGGACCAGGGCTTCCTGCAGCGCTTACAGAATGTCCAGAGCGCTGCAGCTCCTCTGCTCATAAAAGCTAAAACTCCCTATCTCAATTCAAAATGTTAAGTTGTTGTGTTTAAATGTGTGCACTCTATGGCTTCTTTTTATTTGAGTGAGTTACTGCAGCCCTATACTCCACCATTAACATTAACATTTTTTACAACTTTACAACATTTTCTATTTTATCTAAAACAAATAAAAGCAGCTTTCAGTCTTAATTAGGGTTATTGGTTTGATGAATTTTTTTTTTTTTTTTTTTTTTTTTTGGTGGGGGTAATATGAATATTTGCCTTGCTTGGTGGCCAATAACTGTTACTTCCAGATAACAATGTTAGAAATGTGAGATCCATTGCCAAGATCAAATTTATGTAAAGTTATAGTGAACAAAATGCATCTATCTGAGATATAAATTCATATTTTCACTCTTAGTCCGCTCAAAAAGACAATTCACTGAGAACAAACTGGGAATGACTCATGGGCACACGCAGGCCAGGGCAGAGCAGAAAAATATCAGCGCCAAATATCAGATACATTTTCGATACCGATATCTGGGGAATTCCTGACATCGCCCATAGCTTCAGCTCCTGTCAAATGAATCTCATCAAGGCTAACAGTTATAAGGGCGAATCTGGAGCTACATATTTGGAATTCCGACAGCGAGTATCATAGCAACCAAAGAGCCAATCAGGAAGGAGGTTGTTGCAGGTAATGCCCTTTTTTTTTTAAATGTATGTTCATATCTTAATTTAGGGACACAATAACAAAATAAAAATACCAGGATCTTGTAGAACAGGTTAATACAAACATTTTCAAACCAAAATGACGAGGTTGACAGCAGCAGTTTCAGAGAGAGGGGCCACAGTTTTTCAATAGAAAGTGAAGGATGCCGAATGCTAATGCTATATATACAGTCTATGGACATATATATAGCATGCAATATATACAGTCTATGGACGTCACCTATTACCGATAACCCATTTCTAATCTTTATTTGAGGAACATGAACAAGACTTGTATATAAAAAAAAAAAAGTTTATTCCTCCAAAGTCTGAACTGTGCTCAAAGATGCTTTTACTGACAGAGGACCAGCTGTAAACCTCTTGATTAAAACAACCCAAGATGATCATTAACAATTAGAAAAGCCTGGATCTCGGTGTAATTAAAATTCTATTAAGTTTTAAGCCTTCACAAAAAGCTCTAAGGTCCTGAATTAGGGATGTGAGATTAATTGCAAACGATAATTTGAAAGGCCACAATTAGCAAGTCAAAAAGGCTGCAGTTAACTTAATACAATTTCTGCAAACAAATGTTCTCTCACCGTGGAGGCCTGTGATTTAAAAGCCAACTCTGATTTAATCTAGAGCAAACGTGGTCTGAAATGTGGTTCTTATGTCCGTCTGCTGTAAATTAACCTAATCTGGGTGTGTTTAAATTAAAATGTGTCCTAAGAACTGGATCCATCATCCAGTACTTTGCATCTGGTGAAGCTAACTTGAATAACAAAGCTGTCTGAAGCTTTGTTACTCAAGTTAGACTTTAAACTGAGCTATGACCAGAGAGAACTGATTTAGCTGGAGCTACAACATTCTCTGGGGACGAGCCAATTAGAGGCACTACTCTATCTAAAGCTTTGTAACTCACGTTAGACTTTAATCTGACTTATGACCAGAGAGAAACACTTAGCTTGAATTACAACAGTTTGAGCTGCTAAACAAGTCCCTCCAGTGACATGCGGTCACTGGAGGGACTGCCTCACCTGTCATCACAGAGAAAAATAAATGAAATAGTTATATTTAATTTGTACTATAAAGTTATTTTCTATTTAACTTTGCAATTTTATTATTTTTTTTAATTCAAAATCGCTGAATTTTACGATTACCGTTGAAATCCTGAGAAGAGACGCGCGGTGAGGCACAGGCCGTTCGTGCCTCACCGCTGACTGACTGTGCTCTGTGCTAAGCTGCTGCTTTAACTCTTTAAGGGCTGAGCACATTATAGTAGCTGAAAAGGCACCGGGTGAGGCACGCAATTACCGTGTCTCATGTTAGGGGGAGCTCGTAAGCGCAGGGATTCTTGTAACTCCCGCAGCAAGCAAGGAGGTTATAATTAAAGGAAGAACAACGTTAAAGGAGCTAAATGGTTTGCTCCAGATGACGGTACAAAAGGCTCGCTCTTTTCAAACAGACACATATAAAATGGTAAGAAATTTAATGACTTCAAGCCACTGAAAATTAGGGAACCAGAATAAGGATAAAAACAATGCAAAACCAGCTTAGATTTTATTTCATACTATTAGAGCTATTTCATATGGACTTCGGAACTTTTACTTTGATTTTTTTTTTTTTATTCTGGCCCCAAGTCACTGGGAGAGAAACTGACCCGGGGCCAAATGTTCTGACACCTGGTTTATATGTTTGTAAATCTGATTGTGACGACACCAGTGCCTCACCAGTCACGAACCTCACTGCACGTCACTGAGTCCCTCTCAAATAACATTACAGTCACAAGCTAGCTAGCATTAGCCTAAAACGTCTAAACACGACCATGAGCACTCATATTGACCATAGGCTCCTGAAAATGTGCTGTTTAAATCCATTTTGTGATTTGTCTTGAGTCTAAAAACTGTGTCAGGATGTGTTTGCTAATGTGGTCATTGTGTCACCATGGTAACTGTTGAACAGACATATATGCTGCAGCGTCACAACTGCATAATTTGTCTGAAATATCCAACATAGTTTAGTCTTATCCTATATTAAGCATTCTTTGTATTTAAAGCGATTCATAGACATTTTATTTCACCTTTTGTGACTTAAACCTAAAATAATGTGTAGTTATAAACAAGTTTAGTCCTGGTTTAGTCCTGGTTTAGTCCCGGTTTAGTCCTGGTGTAGTCCCGATTTAGTCTCAGTTTAGTCCTCGTTTAGTCTCGATTTAGTCCGAGTTCAGTCTCGGTTTAGTCCCGGTTTAGTCCCGGTTTAGTCCCAATTTAGATCTCTGGTCCTACCCTCATTTATGGTCCTGAGCTTTGGGTAACGACCAAAAGGACACAATGGCGGATACGAGCGCTTAAATGAGTTTCCCCCAGAAGATTTCGGACAGACCCAGGACACATTGGAGGGACTATGGGAACGCCTTTGTGTTCTACCGGAGGAGCTGGAAGAAGTGTCTGGGGAGTGGGAAGTCTGGGATTCCCTGTTTAGACCGCTGCCCTCATGAGCCTTCCCCAGATAAGAGGAAGAAAAAGAATGAATGGATGGAGGTTCTAATGGACAAGATGGTAGTAGAGTCCAAATAGGGAACTGCCAAAATGTGTCTACAGTGTTTTCTGATCCAGTTTAATGAGGTTGTGAATGAGTTTGTACTAAATTCAAATGAGATAAAGTCATCGGCTACTTTGGATTCTAAACAATCAACAATCAATATCAGCAACACCCACAAAAAAAAACAAAAAAAACACATACCAGTCAATCTTTAGTCGATATAGTAACATTAAAACCTGTATAATACGTCTCATTTATAATCAAACATAAGTATTTCACAGGTTTTAATGTGGAAATCCTGTTAAAATCTGCAGCTAACAAGTTCCTGAAACAGCAGTGCTCTTCAAAACAGTAGGGGGCAGGTTTGTCATGGCATTAAATAAATCGCAGACTGGAGGAGGGGGAGGAGGCATTGACTTAAAAAAAAATCAAATAAAGGAAAAAGTGGATGGGAGATAAATAATCCTGACTCAAACAGCTGATAGAAAGCCAAGGAGAACCAGAAAAAAGTAGCTGCCTGGGATCTGAAGGCTAGAACCCGGGGAGACCCTGACGAAACAGCGTGGAGATGCCAGAGCTGCCTGGGATCTGAAGGCTAGAACCCGGGGGACCACCGAGAGCGTGGAGATGTCTAAAACTACTCGCTGCCTCTGAACTAAACTCTGCAGAGTATATATATAAGTAAATATGGCCCCCACTGAGAAGAACACATGAATATTTCAACAGATGCGAGAAATAAGAACGAGCCAAATTGGGTATTGTTACAAAGCTGTGTTTTGACTTACCCGCAAACTGTACTTCCAGGAGTCACCGCCGGTTTCTTCGACAGCTAAGAGGAAGAAGACGAAGAAGGATCAGAATCTACAGCGTTTTTAAATATTTATAGGGCCAATATTACACCATTTTTTGATCTGTTATAATGTTTCCTCATCACAAACATACATGGAGTTGTGTTTTGTTTCAGCACTGGAATTTCCTATTTATATTGAACTAAAGGCAAAAGGAGCTGTTAATTTGAAAACTACAGCTTGACATCACAAGGAGGAACAGAGCATTTTGAGCTTTGGAGATGTAGACTATTAATATAAGGTCACTCAAACATGTGAGAATGAAACAAAATGCAACTCAATTTTTTTGAGGAAGTAACGGCATTATAACATAACTTAAAGCTAAATTCTACGTTATATGGGACCTTTAAGTATTTTATTTTATTTTTAAGCATATCTTTTTTAACTTCATGCATGCCCTTATTTGTACTTCATGTGATTCATGATTCATGTTTTTATGTTGCACTTTATCACCAAAGAAAGTTCCTAGTTTGTGAGCCATGTTCACTTACAATGGCAATAAAATTCTTCTGATTCTCTTAAAATTATTTGAAAAAAAAATCTAATCAAAGTCCAAACAAACCAAGAGATACAAAGGAAAGGATATATAATAAATGGGACTGAAGATGGAAATTACCCATGTTAGCTACAATCTTTACATATTTAAATTCTTAAGTGTTAATTAATATGTGCTATGGCTTTTCAAATACTGTTTACTGTTACAGTAAAGAAAGATAATACCAGTAAACCCTTGTACTACAACAAAAATAACAAAAATTAGCAATAGGTTTGATTGACAGTGTTGCTAAGCACCCGTTCCCTGCTGAATCAGCGTTGTGGGTGGGGAGGGGCGTTATCTTCAACAGCCTGGCTCTGGATTGGATCTTTGGTTGCTATGATACTCGTGGTCAGAATTCCAAACATGGAACTCGGATGCAAATTGGTCCCTATACCTGCTCTAGCCTCGATGAGCTTCATTTGACTGGAGCCGATCGCTATGGGTGAAGTCAAACTCTCTCAGTTCCTAACTGTAGGTTGTATAAAGAAAAGGACTGACGTATTTTTAAATAGAGCATATTATTAAAAGCCATGAGCCAAATAAACAGCAGAAAGCACCTATAATTAGCCACAGAAGTGTCATATTTAAGCCTCTACAGCTCAAATCTTATACTATGACAAAAATAACAAAAAACTCCCCATTTTTGCAAAGAAAACGTACACATGATAAATACTGAGCCCCAAAACATATATGTTGGTGACTGAAATAGAGCAATGCATAAGGGTCCTTGTAGTTCTCTGCTGCTGCTATTGGGACAAAACAATGATTTTTACAAAGGTCAGTGAATTTAATCACATTTTAATCAGGATTCAGTCATTTCTTATTGTGAATGATATCTTTGGGTCTTTTTAATCAAGGGATTTACAGCCAATCCTCTATCTGCAAAAACTTGTTTTGGAGCCAGACTGAGGAAGAAATTTGACTTTTTTTTTTTTTTAATAGAAAAATGGCAATAATTAAAATTCTATCATTTATCTTCAGGAAATATTGCATTTTTGTTTTTGTTTTTTTAGATTTTAGTAAGAAACAAAAAAATCTAATCGAAAAGGCCTGAATCTCACATAACTAATTTCTATTCTGACAAGACCTGAGCCTAGAAATTTAAATAAAGGCTCACTGATATAATCTTAAACCAACCTCATATTCTTATGAGTGTGTTCTCACTGGGTTTTAAAGACCACTGTGCAGTCGGGTGTATTCAAAATATTAAAGTATATAAATTTAATAGAATAGGAATAATCATGCAAAAAGTAACCTAAATGTAAACATATAGTCAAGTAATGTAGTAGTCGTAGTAGTAATGTAGCCACAGTATGTAACTTTTTAGCCTAAAATAGACTAAAGTACAAGGATGTTTTGGTTGGAGAAACATGTGAGCTGTGAGTGGGCTTGCATCTCCACAAACCTGACTGTTTCCATAGAATATAAAAGCCTACATTATAGAATAAACACCATCTGCGTCCACAGAGAATGTTCCAGAGTATGGTTTTAACTTTCTATTTCCATGTGATAATGCAGGTGACATGTAACCTCCAGAAATTTACACACTGTAGCTTTAAACAACATATTTTACAGCATCGTCTGTTTCAAAATCTCACCTGACATGGAAGTGATTCATGTTTTTGTCAGGAACCATAGACTGTATATATAAATGGACATAGCTAACCTGGTAGCCGCCACGTTCCAAATAGGAAGTGGGCATGGGCGCGCTTATGACTCCATCAGCTCTGGCTCCAATTCACTTTCTATTGAAAAACACCCCCTATGTCTGTGACTGCTGCTCGTCATCTTAAAATGTTCGTATTAACCCCTCTACATGATCCTGGCACCTTCTTTCCCCACGGCTGTTTGATGGACAGCGTTGCTAAGCGCCCGCTCACTGCTAAACCAGTGGTGCGGATGGGAAAGGGTGTTACATCCAACAGCCTCACACCGGATTGGCTCTTTGGTTGCTATGATACTTGCAGTCGGGATTCCAAACATGGAAGTCCTCTCCAAATTAGCCCCTAGAACCACTCTAGCCTCGATGATCTACATTTGACTGGAGCCGAACGCTATGGATGACGTCACACTCCCTTAGTCCGCTTCTTTATACAGTCTATGGTTGCAGACTTTAGACAGTAACATACTCATGGACAAATATTCAGATTTATTTTTGACTTTATAAACTCGAAATAAAAAGCTTAAACTTTTCTTATCACAAACTTGACGACAGCAGAGAGGTGAGTAGAACAGATTGGTCTGGTTATTACCGAAGCTCTCTGGGTCCTCTTCCCACATGGCCAGCTCCTCCTCCGTGAGCAGGAGGTAGTGTGAGACCAGCCTGCGCCCAATTTCAGCAAGTGTGGGGTGTGTGAAGAACGCCGTCTTGATCCTGTGAGCTTCCAAACTCTCCGGTTTACTGTCTGCGAAGAGGAGAAAGAGAACAGGGTGAAAACACACAAAGATAAGTGTGATAATTCAAGTTCATGGTGACGTAAAAGTCCTGGCAACGTGACACCCAAAGGAGCTGCAGTACAAAGAGTAAGAGTCCAGGGTGTTTTGATACTAATCCTCACTTTGAATTCACACAGCAATTCGCACAGATACAAGCGTCCAGGAAAACAGAGGGGCCATTTTGAGAACAGCTTATGTTTCAGACAAGCACCAACTCAAAACATAAACACACAACCTTTTAATAGAACATCCAGTTTTAAAGCTGGATTGCTAACTATTATTTAAAGATGTATTGTATAACTTTTCTCTTAAAGTGTCCGCCACCTGCTCATCGTCTCCATGGAAATGTAACTGCTTTGACTAGAATGTTTTATACCATGGCAATAACCTTATTTAACTCCATTGGGCACTGCAGTTTTCTAACATGGCAGTCAGCGAACTTGTTTCTTTTATCAAATCGTTTTAGATGAATATTGTGATGTAAAATGTCCAAATTATAATCTACAGCACCTGTGGCTCATTATGTTATAACTATAGAGCAGACACAAGCAGTATGTGTTGTTTAAAGTTGTATTGTAAACTATTACTTAAAGGTGTATTATGTAACTTTTCTAGTGGAGCGTCAGCCACCTGCTCATCGCCTCCAAGGAAATGTTATTGCTTGCCTAGAATGTTTTACAGTATGGCATTTAAGGATGGGACAATATAAAATTTAGACTCACGATTATCGTGACCAAAATAAATCACGATCGACGATATTATCGCCATAAATTATTAATTTGTAAACCTTCCGACGGCCCGGGCCTACTTTACACTTCAACAGGAATGTACATGTACTTCTGCGTCACCCACGCAAACAATCTACACATCAAATGAAAGCTACAGCGCTCCTCTTTTCGTTTATGCAAACCATTTTCACCTGGAATCACCACAGCGCTGACAGGAAAGACGTTTTTACAGAAAAGCCAAAAATGTGGATTTGGACTTCACTCACCTTTGAGGCTCTGGTTCTGTCAAACATCAACATATTCCACAAAGTTAGTCTCATTCGTTCCGCACAGATCAAGAGAATATAACCCACTGAAGAAATAATGTCGAAACTGCTGCAGGAAAGTATTCCACACGCAAAATCTGTTCCGTCACTTTTTTGCATTTCTTTGGTCGATTTCAGGCATAATAAACTTAAGACAGCGCCGACTTTGGCCGTGTCTCAATTCACCAAAAATTCACCAAAGTGCCCTTAAGGCGTATTTAAGTCAGGCAGTACTTCGAGCAGGATGTTTGTCTCGTAAATGTGCGTGTAAGTTACTTGTGTTTTGCCCTCGGACCCGCAACTTTTTTTCGCCACCAGACTCTGCGCCAGAACAGGCACAGAGGCAACAAGTGTCATTGCTGTGACAGAGCGCCCCCTTTGTGGGCAAACACCAAAACTAGCATCTATACGTTGTATTGAAACCAGAAACATGAGGCAGTCTGGCGGCGTAAAGACAATTATAATCGTGCGCGATTTAGAAAAAATGCCAGGAACGATTTATCGCGGACCGTTTCTATCACGATTTACGATATTATTGTATATCGTCCCATCCCTAATGGCATAAATCTTATCTAACTCCATAAGGGAAAGTAGGTGACACCACCAGGCCAAGCTACAGATCAGATAAGAGACCTGACAAGATCAGGCTTTGACAAGGAGGTTTGACCACAACAATCACTATATCCCAAGAATATGAAGCTGGAACTATATTTTTGGGGTCAGTATTTATCATGTGTACTTTTTCTTTGCACTACTCAGTAATTTTTTGGCAATATAAGATTTAAGCAGTAAAAGTTCAAATTAATAACTTGCATGACTCATTACAGATGAAAACTACCGACTTAAGTGTTTATTTATTGCAGCTCATGATTTTGAACAATATTGTACATTAAAAAAAAAAATTAATTTTTTTTTTTTTTAAGTTTAAAAAAATGAGTGGCATAAATGAGTTTCAATATTATCTTTTATCATTGACATTTACTTCAGTGATATGTCCTATATAACTCCTCTCTCTCTCTCTCTCTCTCTCTCATTAGAATTAAGGACGACAAAGGACGACAAAGGACTAATACCAGAATATTTTGGGATGGGAGCCTGATGTCGCCTCTTTCTCTGTGGAGCATTACCTCACAAACAAATCCAATCAGATTTTCTAGTTTATCTTTAACTGAGGTTATAACCACCGCTTTAAGCCAGAAAAGTTCCCAGAAAAGAAAGTATAGCATCTGAACTTACGTCCAATATGGAATTTAGGTTAATCGGTTACATCCATAGACTGTAGATATAAATGGATATAGCTAACCTGCTAGCCGCCGGCACACTTTTCCAGCTCCAATAACTCTGGCTCCAATTCCCTTTACTTTGAAAAACTATCACCAGTCTCCCTATAACTGCTGGTGTCAGGCTCGTCATTTTGGTCTTTAAATGTTTGTAATAACCTGCTCTGCATGATCCTGGGTTTTTGTTTCACTATTGTGTTCGTAAATCCAGATATGAACATGATAACAGACAAATCAGACGCCTTCTTTTCCCGAGGTCACTCCCGCTAGCGTTAGCATCAGGTTTGATTGACAGTGTTGCCAAGCATCCGCTCCCTGCTAAACGAGCGGTGGAGGCTGGAAGGGGCGTTACTTTCAACAGCTACATTGCAGATTGGCTCTTTGGTTGCTATGATATTCGGGGGTTGGAATTGCAAATATGAACTCGCCTCCAAATTCACCGTCACTTTGTCAACTTCTATATAGAGTCCATGGTTACATCAGAGCTCGATCAAAAGGTGCATGGGAACTGTGGTATTAAGTTGCACGGGTTCGGCTCTGTTAGCTAACAACGCTAAGGACTAACATCTTCAGTAAGGCATGAGCTGCACAGACCCAGGGAGCTGTCAGAACAAAGAGCAAGCCTGAGTTCGATGAGTAATGAAGCACTAGAGGCCATGAGGGTCTGAAATAAACATGAGCTGGTGAGGGACTGCCACTTTCACACTACAGAACTGTGGCGTTTCAAATATGACCTCTCAGAGCACGTCTCCATTAGCTTCACAGTTACCATAAGGTCTTAATAGAAATGTTAAAGGTCCTATATTAATAAAAATGTGACTCTTGTGAGCTTTAAGCCATGTTATAATGTTGTTTCCTAGAAACAATAGATCAGAAAATAATGAAATATAGGCCCTGAAGAGCACAATGAAACACTTTAGTAGTTTCAGTTTAACCTCTGTAATGAATTATAGAAGTAAGTATTTTATTTATTTATTTAAAGAAAGGTATACATGATAAAACAGCGAAACCCCAAAAATGCTGCTCCATTTATCATTTACAGAGCAGATGTAGCTAAACATCTGAACCCGACTGCCTCACTTTCTATGTTTTTTGTGCTGCTGCTGCTGCTGCTACTACATTTAAACTAGACTCTGCCTCACCTTCTATGTTCTTGTTGGGTTTGTAGGCATCATTCTTCAGGATCATTTTAATGAGGTTCATGCACTGGACAATGAAACGTTCAAAGGTGATTCCCTCCCCCGCCGGTGTAAACACGTAGCTCACAGCAAACTCCAGGGAGCGCTGGATGTGAGGGATAAAAGCACATGGGTGCTGCTCCAAAAAGTCCAACAACTGGAAGAAAGAGGAGAGGAGGAAAAAAAGGCTTTATGTGTAGTTATCAGAGACAAATAAAGAAAACTAACTACTGTATTTTCTGGACTATAAGTCGCACTTTTTTTCATAGTTTGGCCAGGGGTGCGACTTATAAGCGAATTATATGTGAAGTTATTAAAATATATTTCACATGTTCGTTATTGTCACACTGACAACTGCGCAAGGACACTCTAGGCTTGTGTACAAGTATCTACTACCCCTGTGCCATTAAAAATATTAAATTTCAACATTACAGTAATTTAAAAGACATCTGAGAAAGAACAAAACAAAAATGCCCCCTAAAAGAAAATCGTATTCTGCTGAGTCTGATGACAGCCACATGGAAGAGGAAGAGGGTCATCTACCTCTGGAGTTTGTGGAGTTGTTCAGAGGCGACACCGAGGATGAAGAATTCAACGGATTTAGTGATTTGGAGTGAGATCGAGAGTAAACTTGTTAGCTTGTTTTTTGTGCTTTAGTTATCTGATTAACTGTTAATATCTTACATTAACATACCAGGCGTGTATTCAGTTCACTGTGTAATAAAGAATAAATATTTTGTAAAATAAATTTCCCCCAAAAATGCGACTTATAGTCCAGTGTGACTTATGTTTTGTTTTGGGTTATTTTTATTATTATTATGCATTTTATGGCTGGTGTGACTAATACTCTGGAGCGTCCTATAGTCCAGAAAATACGGTTCATAAAAAAGATTGAATTCTAGATTTTAAATGCAAAGAATTTAACTTTTTTATTATGTCCAGAAAAGCGCTATACAAGTCTGACGTATTACTACTTCTACTACTACTGTTAGTGCTACAACTACTACTACACTACAACTAGTGCTACTACTACTGCTGCTGCTACTGCTACTAGTGCTGAATGAAACAAAATTAGTATACAAGTCAAGGTGTTTTCAGTCAGCACACATAAACTAAAGGCTGTTCTCTAACAAAAACGTCAAAAAATGGCACCGCATTTTCAAACAAAAGATTAATGAAGCAGATAAAAAGACTTAATTCCCCCAAGTAATATAAACTAAAACGATTTGGTATTTTCTAGTTGGTTTATATCTTTCGAAAACAGGTGCAGGTCTTCAACAAAAAACATGAAAAACTGGGGAAGGGATTTTAACCGTAAACCAAACCGACACAGCTGTGTTTTGAATATACAGCAGTAATACTTCAAACTACAGAGTCTTTCCATTGTTATTGCCTTGTAAAAACTTTGAAATGTTGGAAACTTACCACTTTGGTGTAAAGGATAATCGTCTTCTCTAGTTTCTCTCTGCAGGGGCTCTCAGGACCAACCTGTCGACCTGGAACAACAACGAAGAATTTACAAATATGTTGATTTGCATAGATAGTAGACTGTGCCATAGACTGTATAAAGAAGTGGACTAAGTGAGTCTGACATCACCCATATTGTTCGGCTCCAGACAAATAAACTTCATCGGGGCTAGAGCAGTTATAGGGGCCAAGTAGAAGCTGAGTTGCATATTAGTAATTCAGACTACGAGTATCATAGCAACCAAAGAGCCAATCTGAAGCAAGGTTGTTTGAAGGTACCACCCACACCAACGGTTTAAGAGGGAGCATATGCTTAGCAACGCCGTCAATAAAACCTGTTGCTAAGGCTAGCTGGAGCAACCTTGGGGGAAAAAGGCCCTGATTTATCTGTTACTAATGTTCATATCTTGATTTACGAACACAATAGCAAAGTAAAAATACCAGGATACTGTAAAGTGGGTTAATATGAACATTTTAAGACAAAAATAACAAGCCTGACAGCAGCAGTTACAGAGAGAGGGGCCACGGTTTTTCGATGTAAAGTGAATTGGAGCCAGAGTTTACTATGAAACAAAATACAACTCGAAGTCTGTTTGTGATGAGCAAATAACATTATAACATAGATTAGAAAATAGAGGGCCCTTTGATACCAGGTAGAGCAGGTGGCGGATCCCTGGGAGAAAAGCTACATAATGTGATTTTAATAATGCTTTCAATTGTAGATAATTAGAGGACGACAAAGGACTAACACCAGAATGTTTTGAGATGGGAGCCTGATGTTGCTTCTTTCTCTGTGGAGCATTTCCTCTCAAACAAATCTAATTTGATGTTCCAGTTTATCTCCAACTGAGGTTATAAACAAGTAACAGCATCACTTTAAGCCAGAAAAGTCCCCGTAATACAAAGTACAGCATCTGAGCGTACATCTAATCACCTAAAAAATAGTATAATAAAAAATAACTTTACATACATTGGCAAAAGAGTTTTTCAGTTCTCGATAACTAACAAAAACACAAAAACTATATCTTCACTGTACAGACACAATATTTAGTTCTATATATTTAAAAAAAAGTATAACTAAATTAAATAAATCAAGTAGAATATGCAAACTGTGAATATGAAACTATTGCCTGAGGAAATATATTTCATTTTACCAACATGTTTTGTGGAGAGATAATTTTATTTTAATAACTCAAATTACTTCACTCTGATCTGAAAAACTGCTTTTTCATGCCAAGCTATTATGCAGACTTCTGACCTGGTTTATGGTTAATGTCTCTGTAATTACTGGGCCTATCCACATGAAACAAAAACTGGCCTCAAGTTTAGCATCTTCTCTGTCAGTTTAAATAAACAAAAGTCAAATGATATTTTCGACAATAGCTTCAGAAAGTGGAGTCATTATTCAAGTCCAAAGATGAGATTGTTGCTAGCAGAAAGGACTTTACACCAGACAATTTTGACTTGGTTTAATGGTTAATACCTTTAACAACTAGGCCAATCCCACAGATTATATAAAAAAGTGGACTACATGAGTGTGACGTCACCCATAGCTTTCGGCTCCGGTCAATTGAAGCTTCTCTAGTCTAGTTGCCACCGGAGTGATATTGGAGCCAAGTTCCATATTTGGAAATCCAACCGTGAGTATCATAGCAACCAAAAAGCCAATCCGGAGCCAGGCTGTTGAAGGTAACGCCCTTTCCACCCACATTGCTCGTTTAGCAGGGAGTGGGCGCTTAGTAACACTGTCAATTAAGCCTGATGCTAATGCTCCTGAGAGCGACCTTGGGTGATAGAAGCCACCTGATTCGTCTGTTATTGATGTTCATATCTGGATCATGTAGAGCTGGTCAATACGAACATTTTAAAACCAAATGTAAAGTGGAGCCGGAGTCGATGGAACCGGAAGCGCAGCCATGCTCACATCCTATTTGGTACACGGCTGGCAGGTTAGCCATGTCCATTAATGTATATAGTCCATGGACAAACCCCAAATCCCTCACAAATAATGTTAAGATTTAGCGCTTGTGTACTTATATTTTGGCCATTTCTTTCCAAAACAGTGATGCTCCCATAGAGCTCCATAGACCCCTGCTCACCATATGAGATCAAATTTGAGCCTATTAATACTTCATAAATGAGATTAGTTCAACATGTCAGTTGCGAGCACTCCAAGCCGTCACTTCCAATCTTGTTAGACACAAACACAGCTGATGTAGAACAAGAACATCAATTACAAAGGGGAACACACTCAAAGAATGCATTTCTTATAGATCAGCGATTATGCAAATTGCTAATACAACAATATTGACATTGTGTCAATGGCATTGTGTATGTATACAAAGGCTGATAGTGCAAGCATTTATAGTCTCCAAAGTCACACAGGTCAGGGGGCTTCATAACAGTTCTCTGTTAATGCTGTAATTTTAAATTTATTTTTTTTTTTAACAGGGATTACAATTATGGCTCCAATCAATTAAAATATATATTATATTCTTAATGATATGAGGGGTCGTTCTGCCATTCGAATCATGGTCCAGGCTTTTAATTAAAGTCATTTAAAGCCATGACATTACTTCTAAATGTTAGTAGGTCTATATCATATAAAGTAGTGGACTAATCACCCATAGCGTTCGGCTTGAGTCAAATAATACTCATCGAGGCTAGGCCAGTTACATGGGCAAATTTGGACCCGAGTTGCATATTAGGACCCCAAGTCTCAAAACAAACAAGCCAATCCGGGGCGAGGCTGATGAAAGCCCCTTCACGGCCGCACCGCTGGTTTAGTATGGAGTGGGAGCTTAGCAATGTTGTCAATCAATCAAACAATCAAATATATAAATGGACATAGCTAACTTTCCAGCCGCCGCTTTCCAAATAGGAAGTGATCATAGGTGCACTTCCAGTTCCACTGGCTGCAATTGGTCTTAAAATGTTTGTATTATTATTTTGCTGTTGTAAGTCAATATATGAACCATAATAACAAACAAATCAGCTGCTTTCTTTCCCCGAGGTTGCTCCCGCTAGTGTTAGCAACAGTTGCCTTAAACAGCTTCGCTCCAGATTGGCTCTTTGGTTGCTATGATACTTGCAGTCAGAATTCCAAATGTGGAACTGGGCTTCAAATTCCCCCTTTTAACTGCTCTGACCTCGATGAGCTTCATTTGACTGGACGCTATGGGTGACATCACTCTCACTTCTTTATACAGTCTTTGGTTTTATGCCATACTATGGACGATTAGAGCCAAAGGAACAATATTTCCATGGAAACAAGCAGGAGGCCCTATGCCAGGCCCAGCAAGAGTCAGCACATTCATGCACCAGTGTACATAGACACTGAGGGCAAGGTGGGTTAATTGTCTTGCCCAAGGACACAACAGTATTCATCTGTGGAAGCTGGAATCGCACCGCCAACCTGTGGGTCAGACTTTTTAGCTATATATTTTTGGTTTTAAGAATTTGAAGTAGTTTTATTGCTTATTACAAAACTTGGCACGTTACACTAGGCACATTAATATAAAGGATCAGTAAACAGAACTTACAAATTCTGTAGTACTATAATATTTCTATATATATTTGCTTTGTGTGAGGCCGGTGAGGCAGCAGACAGAGCTCTCAGATGACACATATCTGAGTGAAAGAGCCTCACATCTGAGCAGGACATAAAGCCAGCTACAAAGAGCCCATTTGAAGTGACCTTATCTGTGAGTGCAGCTGAGGCCTGTGTGCTCCGCTATCTACTCCCCCAAAACCACATCACCATCACCGCAGTAAACAAGTGGAGGCTGCTCCATGAAAGGGATCAACAAATTGGGAAAAACATATAATTACATTGTTCTAACAAGCTTTTTGATTTAATTATCTGGATTTCATTCAGAGACAACGTTTTATAGTAGATGGAAATATGAACAGGGTTAGTCATGCATTTGGTTGTATTGCATCACTAGGCCTGTCACGATCATAACAGCAACAACTTATTCTTATATGAGGAGGTTTTTGAGGGGGGTCAAGTTTAACTTTTCTTTTTGGGTATTTATAAGGCTGTAGATTTGAGCAGTTGAGGGTCAAATAAATGACTCAATATAGATAAAACTACAGAAGTATTCTTTTTGCACTTTCTTTAATGATGACGCTGATATACTACTGTATTTAATGGGACTTTTGTGTAAATAAAATTACATAGTTTGAATACGGTCACATCTTATTTTTTTCCCATGGCTAATATGCTAATATGCAAGTGATCATGGTAACGATATTTAGCATTTTATTGAGTTTTCCGATAGACTCCATAAAGAAGTGGACTAATTGAGTGTGACGTCACCTACGGCGTTCCAGTCAAATGAAGAACATCGAGGCTAGAGCAGTTATAGGGGCGAATTTGGAGCAGAGTTCCACATTTGGAATTCTGTCCACAAGAATCATAGAATCAACCAAAGAGCCAATTCAGAGCAAGGCCATTGACAGTAATGCGCCTTCTCGCTCGCACTGCTGCCTTAGTAGGGAACAGGCACTTAGAAGCACTACCAATCAAACCTGTTGCCAACGCTAGTGGGAGAGACCTCAGGGAACGAAGGGGCCTGATTCGTCTGTTATTAATGTTCATATCTTGATTTACGGACAAAATTGCAAAATAAAAACACCACGATCATGTAAAGCGGGTTAATACAAACATTTCAAGTTTGTACGACGAGGCTGCAGTTACAGAGAGGGGCCACGCTTTTTCAATGTAAAGGTAATTGGAGTCAGAGCCAATGGAGCCAAAAGCGCATCTACAGTTGCCGCGGTAACTACATTTGCCAGTGTAATTTTACTATTCAGCTGCGAACCAATTCATGTTTAAGTGAATCTAAGCTGCAGAGACGATGGGAATATCTATCAGAGGACAGTGGTGAGAGGAAAGTCGTGTCGGTGATAGAGCTAAACATTAGCGCATCCTTCTGTCAGAGGCTGGAGTCTGGAGCTGACGGGGGGGTTCCTGTGGGTCTACAGCTTTATGTGTTACTCACTCGAGGAGCCGCAGACTAAAACCACGAGAAGTTTGGCTCCACCCTTGAGTTCGAGTTTGAGTGTCCACAAGCTCCTCCCACATGAGTTTAGTTCAGTAAAGGAAGAGGAGTTATAACATGGCATATCCTCGTAACTCATTTCTAAAGCTGCATGTAGTGAACAGAAGAGGCTGTTTCTGGCCCGTGCAGTCATGTGTGGTCACTCAAGCCGGGCTGTTGTTTTAAACAGATATTTTCAAGTCCACCCCAGCTGTGTTATTGTGGAGATATGTGCTGTACGACTGAGTTACTGCATTTTTTTTTTAACCATGACAGCCCTAGTGGCAAAGGCCTGTCACTAGCCCTCCATTACGTAATCCCTACAATATTTTAAGAGGTCTTCTAGTAAACTAAACTAATGTTATAAAGTTATATAGCCACTATGTTAAATTTCAAATTCAATATTTACTGAGTACTGCAAACAGAAAGTAGCTCTTTGCTAACTCTGGCAAAGTGCATGTCATCCTAGTCCATATAAAACGTAATTAAAATCTATCAGTGTAACTTTGCACAGGATGAGACACAAGTCATAAATATTGATTGGATCATTAATGATGTAATTACACTCGTTTATAGCAGTGTTTTACAACCAGAGCTTCAGAGACCACACATTTACACTGGTTTTAGTTTTATTCACAAAAGTGGTTTAGTTTGCTTCTGGGAGCAGTGTCTTAAAAAGCATTTCACCTCTCGTAGACTCCTTAAGAAATGCTATATTGTAAAACTGAATAGTGTTTGATTAAAGTCTTGTTTTATCATGCGATGAATAGTACTCGTAATAAGTGCTAAATAAACAAAAAAATACATAAAAACAAGTTAAGATCAGATTACTCAAGTCACCTAAACTTTAAAATCCTATCTATAGCGCTCATACCAAATCCCAAAATTTCAGTTAGTCTAATGCTAAACTAATGGAGATTTTAAACTTGGCGTTCATTCAAAAGTATTCTGACAATATAGTGTGAATGTATTTTACTTTTTATCATCTATGCATAATAACACCACTGGAGAAATACCTTGAATGAATCTACACCATAACGTAGACACTTTATGAATGTTTACAGTGGGCATAACACCAGTTGGGACGTAACGAAGTAAAAGTAGTAAAGTACTGCAATTAAGTGAAGTTTTTAGGTATTTGTAACTTACTTAAGTCAATTTTACAGTGGATATTACATTTAAGAGCAGATATCTGTCTACTTTCCACTCCACTACATTGTTGAACAGGACTGAGTAAAAGTATTTTTATCACTGTTTGAGACCTGCTGATTTTTATTTTATCTATTTCATACTTCGGGCAAACAAAAACATATAAATAAAAACAACCAGAAAAAAACAAGCAATTCAGATGTTTCTGTTGAACCTCAAAATCAAAATGTGATACTTTTACTTGAGTATTTTTTTACCTTAGTATCTGTACCTGTACTTAACAAAATTGACTACTTCTTCTACTTCTTCTTCTTCTACTGCATGATGCTAATGTAAAACCAAAATGGTGAGCCAAATCCACACTAGAGATATCATAGCCCCTTATTTCTACTTTAAACTAGCCTCTAATCCCACCTGACCACTCCCATGTTTGTGTGTGTTTGTGTGTGTTTGTGTGTGTTCTGTGTGTGTTTGATTGTGTGTCATTGTGAAGCTATTTGGGTGTCTTGAAAAGCATTATATAAATGAAAGGTGGTGTTGTTGTTGATGGTGGTGGTATCATTATAGTTACTCTTCTCAGATTTTACAAAAAAAATAAAAACATTAAAAGTGAAATATTCCTGACCTTTTGGTTCCGTTTTGAAAGCACCAAAAAATGAAGGTAATAAAGTTGTGCATGAGCAGATGCAGCTCTGATTATTTTAGTTTGTTTACCGAAGAAGAAAGTTTAAATCAGAGCAAGGACACGGAGAGAAGAGAGACGGGAGGAGAGAAACAGAGAGGAGAAAGACAGAGAGAGAGAGAGAGAGGAGGAGACAGAAAAAGAGAGGAGGAGAGTGGAGAAGAGAGAGAGAGAAGTCAGCGAAGAGAGAGAGAGAGCGAGGGAGGGAAAGGAGAGAAAGAGAGCGCAGGGGGAGAGAGGAGGAAAAAGGAAGAGAGAAAGAAGAGCATGGAGAGCAGAGAGAGGAGGAAAAGAGGAGGAGAAAGAGAGGGGAGGAGACAGAGAAGGAGTGAAAGAGAGGCCAAAGAGAGGAGGAGAAAGAGGAGGAGAGAGAGAGAGAGAGAGAGAGCGCAAAGGAGACGAAGGAGAAAGTTTAGATCAGGGCAAGGAGACGGCAAGCAGAAAAAGGAGGAGAAAAAGGAGAAAAAGAGCAAGAAGGAGACATAGAGAGAGAGAGAGAGAGAAGGAGAGACAGACAGAGGAGGAGACAAAAAATACTCACAACATTCCAAGAACTGCTTTAACCTTTCAAACACAGCATTCAGGAAGCCCTAGAAGAGAGAACAAGGCCGTCAGATCCTGATACTTTACGACTGGTTCATTCTCGTTTACATTGATCAAGATCATTATTAAAACAATGACAACACTTCACAGTGTGCACAGGCTGGATGTCTCCATACAGAGTGAGTAGAAGTGTATATAAATGGAAATAGCTAACCTGTTGCTAACGCTAGTGGGATCAACCTTGGAAAAGAAGGCGCATGATTTGTCTGTTATTAATGTTCATCTGTTGATTTAAAGACATAGTAGCGAAATAAAAAAAAAACAGGATCATGTAGAGCCGGTTAATGTGAACATTTGAAGACCAAAATAATGAGTCTGACAGCAGTAATTACAGAGAGAGGGCCCATAGTTTTTCAATGTAAAGTGAATTGGAGTCAGGGTCAATGGAGCTGGAAGGGCGCCCACGCTCACTTCCAATTTGGAAGTGGGTTAGCCATGTCCATTTATATATATATAGTCTATGGTATGGACTGAATGTGTTGTGTCGATACGCTGTTTTCTGTCTTGCCTTCGATGTGCCAAAAGGGCTGCGGATGAAAATTTGCTTGCATTGCTGACTCTGGCACACGGCTAACACATTCACATGCTGTACTGGCAACTTTAACACAGCAAACTTGCAAATTTCTTCAAGTGAGGAATGTCATAGGAAGAAAATGGATGAGATTCTATTGTTTTTCAGTTCTTCCCATTCCCTTTTTTGAGATGCGTTGAAATGTACTAATGAAATTCTTTGTCTGTGAATTCTGTTTTGCTACACACACAAATCTCTTCCATCTCTTCCATCAGATATAAAAGTTTGAGCTGTGAGGAAACCAAACGGGGACACGGCTGATGGTACAAACACCTGTGGCAGATCTGCATTCAAGTGTGTAACTACATTCATAATTTCGTAATCAGAGACTTTAAACCAACGACTGAATCTCATTAATTTGAATCATTTATTTCCCTGTTCGACTCGCCCGTATCCATTAGCAACGATTAACATTATCCGAGGCTAACGTGTTCCAGGTCATGAAATCTGATGAGCGCAGCCCGTGATTACAGTCTGAAGGTGATTAACGCGGTAAAAACATGTGCTAGCAACGCAAAGGAAGGTTAGTTGTTAACGTACAAGATGCTAGCCTGGTATATCCAGACTGAAATTTTATGTGTGATTTATATTCTGGTTTAGGGATGTCAAGATCTGAGAGATTACATAATGTAATCTACATGACAAGTCAAAAATTTGTACACACCCTCCCTCTCATTCAATGTTTTTTTTTTTTTTTTTTGTTTACCACTTTCTACATTTTATATACATACATGAAGTTAGATATTTGGATTTATGTAGTAAAGAAAAAAAGTTAAATTACTAAATATTTTTTGACAAAGCAAAGGGTGGATACTTGGAGGATTTGAATATAAACTATGCATCTACCAATTTTCTTCCACTTATCCGGGGCCAGGTCACGGGAGCAGCAGTCTGAGCAGGGACTCCTAGACTTCCCTCACCCCAGTCACGTCTTCCAGCTCCTCCGGTGAGACCTTAAGGCGTTTCCAGGCCAGCTGAGAGACATAGTCCCTCCAGCGTGTCCTGAGTCTTCCCCGGGGCCACCTCCCGGTGGGACATGGCTGGAACACCTACCCAAGGAGGCGTCCAGGAGGCATCCTGAACAGCTGCCCGAGCCACCTCAGCTGGCTCCTCTCAACGTGAAGGAGCAGCAGCTCTACTCCGAGCTCCTCCCATGTGACTGAGCTCCTGTCTCTAAGGGAGCGCCCAGCCACCTTGCGGAGGAAACCCATTTTGGCCGCTTGTACCCGCAATCTTGTCCTTTCGGTCATTACCCAGAGCTCATGACCATAGGTGAGGGTAGGAGTGTAGATTGACCAATAAACCTAGAGCTTTGCCTTTCGACTCAGTTCCTTCTTCACCACAACGGATCTATACAGCGACCGCATCACTGCAGACGCTGCACCGATCCGCCTGTCAATCTCACGCTCCATCCTTCCCTCACAAACAAGACCCCAAGATACTTGAACTCCTTCACTTGAGGCAGACTCCCCACCCATCCGAAGAGGTGGGAGTGGGTGGAATATAAACTATGTTCAAAATATTTAATAGATATTTAACTTGTTTTCTTTACTACATAATTCCAAATATCTTACTTCATATATCTGATGTCATCTGTGTGTATATAAAATTAAAAGTTTACTTTATTAAAAGTAAAGGAAAAAGAAAAAAAAAAAACAGAGTGTGTGCCCAAAGTTTTGACTGGTAGTGTATACACCAAAAAAACAAAATGTATGTTTGTATGCATGTTGTCTGTATGTCGCATTAGCATTTCCTGACAATATGATAATAATAAAAGCTTGATCTATGGCACGATGTGAATCACTGCTGCTTGTTTCATGATCGAGGTTTAGTCCAATCCAAACAAAGTTCTTTTTGCCACAGGTATGTTTGAGTTTTTAAATTTGCATATCAATTTAATATTTCACAGGTCCATATGGGAACCTCAGACACCATTGTTGTACTTAGGGAGCAGCAGAAGAAGTCCCAGCTATTAAAGACCCTTGCATATGTTCACAGCTCGTCACATATTGGTTGAAAAAAATCCATTAGGACATGACAAGTATAATCATTTGTAGTGGATTTAGGTACAAAAACTTTGGATTACTCAAAATTATTGTTTAAAATGTACATAGAATTCACTTTGATTATTAGTTGCTTGTTAAAATATTAGGAGGAGCAGGCCCGTCGACCGAATTTCAGGGCCCAGGAAAAGAAGCCACACATGGGCCCCCTCTCTAACATAAATTAAAAGAAAAAGCGTCCAATTCTGTGCTGATTTCAGCTTTGGAATTACCAAGTTGTACTGAACGAAAGGAAAAAGGAGCCGTTAACTTGAAAACTACTGCTTCATGACATCACAAGGTCGAACAGAGCATTTTGAGCTTTGGACATAGACAGACTAATAAAGAGTTACTCAAACATGTGTGAACAAAACAAAACACAACTCCAGGTACGTTTTTGAGGAGGTTACAATATTATAACATGACTTACATCTCACAAGAGTCAGTTTTGCATAATATAGGACCTTTAAGGCCGATAGCCGAAACGCGTACCCTAACTCCTAAGTAGTTACTAAGCCAAAATAATTCTTGCTCATAATGAAGTCTTTCTCCGTTCTTATATAAACAGTCTAATAATTTTAAAGTAGTACCAGTTTGCACTGGTATTAATTTTGCACTAAATACATAAATTTTATATACATAGAAATTCATGAGATCCGAGTCGCTCGCCTCTGTCTCATAGATTGGCTTTACACAAAGAAGCTTGCATCAAAGTTCAAATCACTGCAAGTTCTGGCCCATTTTTCTGTGATAACTTTGAACCAACTGAGAAATAAGGCAACCCGAGGCACAAACTTAGCATTTTTGAGCGTAGAATTATCAGAGGAAGTGAATAAACAGTGATGGATTCAGATGTTTGAGGCCTGAGAGAACTTCGGACGCTTTGAACCGAGACAAGACTTCAGGCATTTTCAATCAGCAAAGCCATCCCCACTTTGCTCAAATTGATTGGAATGATTTCTGCCATTCTCGTTCCCAAAATGCGGCGCTGGAATCAGTTGTGAAACTTACCATAACTTCCAGGTTCTGTTGAGGATCTGGAAATCCATGGACTGTCAACTTTCTGAGAACTATAGAGACAAAAAAAGAACCATTTCAGAAGATTAACAAATTTGATCGATTTCATATTGGTTTATATGAGAATTGTCTTTTTGAACAGACTTGAAATGGAAACAGAAGAGCATTTGGGCTAAAAATATGGTTTTATCTTTTCTCTGTATTCCAGATGAATAAGTTCTATTTTTTCATATAAGGGAATAGTTATTTTCTACTGTGGTCCTTACTATTTATTTTAAAATCTTAATATCGGTATTGAAAAATATCAGTTCTTTGCCACAGCCACAAGGTAAATCAGATATAAAACTGCATATCAAACCACACAGGAACTGCAATAAAGTTAGGACCATAGACTATAAAGAAATGGTGAGTCTGACGTCACCCACACTGTTCATGCCTCCAGACAAATGAAGCTCATCGAGGCTAGAGCTGTTATAGGGCCCAATTTGGAGCCCATATTTGGAATTCCAAAAGTCCGCAAGTATCATAGCAACTAAAGAGCCAATCGAGGGCGAGGCCGTTGAAGTTAACACACCTTCACACTTACACTGCTGGTTTAGCAGTGTGAGAATCAAATCGGTTGATAACGCTAGCGACCTCAAGGAAAGAAGCCGCCTGATTTGTCTGTTATTAACATTCATATCATGATTAACAGACACAAAAGCAAAATAAAAACACCAGGATCATGTACAGCGGATTAATAAGAACATTTCAAGACCACAATAATGAGCCTGTCAGCAGCCGTTACAGTGAGAGGGGTGATAGTTTTTCAATGTAAAGTGGATGGGAGCCAGAAGTGCACCCATGATCATTTCCTTTATGTTTTGTCTGTTTTTGCTTGTATTGTTCTGTATTTTAACAGAGCGCTCATGAAAAAGAGTCTGGTATAGACATTTCCTGCAATCAGAATAATGCATGGAACATTATTTATTTATTTGATTTTAGAGGCATTCAGATAAAATCTAGACTGGACTGTGTTGGCCAAAGCACATAGCTGGTCTCACAGTGGGCTCCATCTTCTCATCTCTCAGGTGTGCGAGGTTGAGCTGATGTGACCACTGTGGCAATATCAGGGCTTCTAACAGTGTCGCCAACAGCAACAGACAGCGCCATGTCCAGGGAGTGGTGTCACATTCTGCACGTTTCTATGTTTACATCACAGCTGGATTAGATGAGGAGTGTGTGCGAGGTCTGTCACAATACCACATGTAACTCAAAATGTTCTAAAGATATATGGAAATGTGTAGTAAAGAAAAAAGTTTAATACTACTGCTGCTGCTGCTGCTACTCCTACTCCTACTACTACTGCTACTGCTGCTGCTACTCCTACTACTGCTACTACTACTGCTGCTACTACTGCTGCTACTACTCCTGCTACTACTCCTGCTACTACTCCTGCTACTACTACTGCTACTACTACTCCTGCTACTACTACTACTACTCCCTACTACTACTACTACTGCTACTACTACTACTCCTGCTACTACTACTACTACTCCTGCTACTACTACTACTGCTACTGCTACTACTACTACTACTACTACTGCTACTACTACTACTACTACTACTACTACTACTGCTACTTCTACTACTGCTGCTGCTGCTACTATTTTTAGACTTTATATTCAAATTCTCAAAGTAGCCACCATTTGTTTTATCAAAAAATATTTAGTAGTTATTTAACTTTTTTCTTTACTACATAATTCCATATATCTTACTTCATATATTTGAGGTCTTCAGTTTGAGTGTAAAATGTAGAAAGTAGTAAAAATAAATTTTTAAAAATGAATGAGAGGATGTGTCCAAATTTTTGACTGGTAGTGTAGCAAAAAGTTCCCCACTAGTACAAAGAGAACACACCCACAGTAAATACTGCCCAGAAAGAGGAGAGGGGCCAGAGTTTTTCAATGTAAAGTGAATTGGAGCCAGACTTGATGGAGCTGAAAGCGCGCCCATGATCACTTCCTATTTGGAACGCGGGAGCTAGCGGGTTAGTCATGTCCATTTATAAATACAGTCCATGCTTAATACATGAAGAATGAATCTAATCACAATGCTTGTCTGAAAAATCGGAATTAGATATTTTTCCCAAATCGTGCACCTCTGCCAACAAGTGCTTTTGAAACTAAATGGATTTGCTTATGGATAGCTGGAACAGGGGCCCACGGATTCATGTTTTAATGATCAAACATAGACCAAAATAGCTCTTTGAAGAAGGAGCCAGAATCACGAGTAAATAAACACATATAGAAATGGGTTCATGAACTGGAGAATTTCGTGTATTAATTATGAGCATTAAAAAGATGTAACATGGCCTCCTGCTGGTGTCATATACGGAGGACACGCTTTATCAAAGAGAGCCCTTTTGGGTTTATGGCAAGCTGATTTTAGTCGTAGCATCTTGCCCAACGTGAGGAGCTCATTCGGCATTCAAACTGGACAATTAGCTTGAGAACCATAAAACAAAATGATTCTTGTCATGAAAAATGCTTTTGAATCTATATAAATCTATATAAATTAACATTAATATTAGTAAGTTATAAGTTATTAGTAAAATCACCAATTGAATTTAACATATTTAACTCAATTCTGGCTCCAATTCACTTTACATTGAAAAACTATGGCCCCTCTCTCTGTAACTGCTGCTGTCAGGCTCGTCATTTTGGTCTTAAAATGTTCGTATTAACCTGTCCAACATGATCCTGGTATTTTTATTTAGCTATTTTGTCTGTGAGTCAAGACATGAACATTAATCAGGCAGAAAATCAGAAATTTGGGGGGTTGGTGCAAGAAACCTTAAATGGGCCTCGATCTAATATAAATGAGTGTCAAAGTCTGGGCTGGTAAAATCCTGGGGCCCGGGACAACAGACCCCTTTGACCCCCAAATAACTGCATAGGTCCATTTAAAACATTAAAAACAGGAGCAGGTGTGACTATAAATGTTTATCTTCTGATTATTAAAGCGCATTAGTGGAACCAATCTATACAGTTTTGTCCTTGAAATGTATTCCATTTTTGGGAAGCAAAATAACCAAAAGGTTGTTTTTTTTCCCCCTTTCAGTTCAAGCACGGCCAGTTTTTAGACGTAAATAATCATGAGCTCTTGGATTAAAAGTTCTTCTCCACCTCTTCTCTTTCCCCTCTCTCTTATGCTTCTCTCACTCTCTCCTCTTTCTGTCTCCCACTCTCCTTCTCTCTCTCCACAGAAGTTCAACAAACAGGTACTTTTTCACAGCATGTATAATGATGGGTTTTAAAAGCATCACCTGTTATGAGATCTTGTCCCATTGATACAAGAACATACAATACAATAAACATTCTGTTGTTTGGTGCTCTACCTTTGAGTGACAGCAGGGTCCTCTCCAGTGAGCTGAGAGCTGGCCCCTCGTCTCGAGCGTAGATCTGCCGGAGGAAGCAGTCAGTGTGGTGGCTCCATAAAGAACACGCAAAGCTGTAGATACTCGACGCCAGCTGCACACAGACACAAAGACAACAACACATTGTTAATTAGAACATCATTCTATAGAACTGAGAATGCATAGAATAAAATACCAGTTCATTATACTGCTGCATATTTAGACTTTCATTTGCATGTTTAGTCTAGTTAAAATGGCCGTTTGGAGGGGTGGAATTTTATAAGACGATTTTCTCAAGTCTATATCACAAGTTTGATTTTACTACACTAAAAATAGGGCAGGACAATATGACGACACATCCATCACATTTTTTCCCTCTATTCCATCGATCTCCAGGTTCTATTCAATTCTATTTTATCTTATTAAGAAAGCCGTAAATAGCTTTCGATACCAATTTCCTTAAAACTATACAGTCTTTGTCAGTCTTTTTTGGATCAAGTTGCAATGACCTCAGAGGATTGGCTGTAGACCTGTTTGAAAGGACCATAGACTGTATATACAAATGGACATAACCTGCTAGCCGCAGCACTCCAAATGGAAAGTGAGCAGGGGCACATATTCGGCTCCATCGACTCTGGCTCCAATTCGCTTTACATTGTAAAACTGTCCTTCTCGCTGTAACTGCTGCTGTCAGACTTGTCATTCTGACCTTAAAATATTTGTATTAACACGCTTTACAAGCTGTTTTTTTTTTTTCATTTCACAATGTTGTCCATAAATCAAGATATGAACAATAATTAGATTCCTTTTTTTTTTTTTTTATTTCACTGGGACAATGCATATTGATGAACAGAGATGATTCAACATGAATGTAAATACACCAGATTATAGCCAAAGGCTAATTTCCATCCGTTTTCCCTCCGAGGTCACTCCCGCTACCTTCGAAACAGGCTTGATTGACAGTTCCCAGCTAAAACAGCTGCCTTACCTTCATCAACCTCGCTCCTGATTGGCTTTTTGTTTGCCATCATTTTTTTTTTTGCCACTGGCACTCCACTGTGGTACCTGGTATTCCCTGCAGTCTCCCGTCCAAGTACTAACCAGGCCCGGCCCTGATTAGCTTCTGAGATCTGACAAGATCAGGCTTTGACAAGCTGGTATGGCTTCAAGAGATAAACTATAACCATCTTCTTCTGAGAGTGCACACTTCACTGTGATTATTTAAAACCACCTGTCACTCACTCGGAGCATAACTGTTTAGGTTTATTCTAACATCAGTGCATTCTGTGCTCACCAATGCAGGGTTTAATATAGTTTAAGATCCTAGATTGCACGGGGCTTTAGTGTTAGTTCTAGTCCTGCCACAATAAGGACTTTATCGACTTATCTATTTATTTATTTTTTTTTTTTTTTCTGTACTACAGTGAGATTTGAGGTATAGAGGCTCCATAAAAATTACTTCTATAACTCATTAAAATTACAAACTACTAAACTGTTTCATTGTTATAGGTCACAGACGACTCCTGTTTGTTTTTGGCCTTGTATTATTATTTACTATTTACTTTACTTTTTTTATGTGAAAATTGTTTTGAACACCTTTCCATGCACTCATTTTTTGTTCTATGCCCAGTTTTACATCTTTTAGTTACTTGCCACTGCCCTAGACCAAGTGGCTCGTGACATTATATTTATATGTAAATGTAAGTATATGTATATTTAGTTGTTGGGATAATCGATTAGCTTCAATATTATCATTTGACGTCAACATTTTCTTCATCTACACTTTAAAAAATATGCCATCATGAAAGTCCTGGTTTGATTTAATCTCATACTGTGGAAGAGTTTTAAGTCCACATCGATTTTTTCACTACTCTCCGTAAAAGGAAAAATCTACATGAAAATGTTAGCTTCGTCAGCCCTAATACTGACGTTTAGAAAGCACAGTGCTACAGGATGCTAACACAGAAGCATTGTGGGTAGGCCTGGTCATAAACAGCAGATGTCCCTGAGTCACTGTTCTCATTTTGACCTGAATGATCGTCTCATTACACTCAACGCCGTAACATTATTTGGACCAGAGCCAATAACGTCTCTGGAGCTCTCTGTAGGGGCAACAGCCATTTCATCATCAATGGAGCAAACACCATTTTTACTACGTCTACATCGTTATTACACAAGGAAAATGTTACATTAACAAGAAAAGAACTAACCCTAAATAAATATGCCTACATATTTTGTGATCACTGTATATATAAATGGGCATAGCTAACCCACTAGCCACCGTGTTCCAAATAGAAAGTGATCATGAGCGCACTTCCTGTTCCATCGACTCCAATTCACTTTCTATTGAAAAACTGTCGCTCCCCTCGCATGTATTTACCCACTCTATGATCCTGGTGTTTTTATTTTGACTATTGTGTCTGTAAATCAAGATATGAACATTAATAACACAAATCGGGCGCCTTCTTTTCTTTACGGTTGCTCACACTAGCGTTAGCAACAGGTTTGATTGACAGCCTCACTCCTGATTGGCTCTTTGGCTGCAATGATACTCGCAGTTGGAATTTCAAATATGAAACTCGGCTCGAAATTTGAACAGAATAATTTTTAAACATATTTCGCAAATGTAATTGCTACACAATAAAATAGCGATTTCATTTTTTTCCCCCTCTAATAAATAGTAAATACAGAGACTCTATACATTTTTATAAGCAAGCCAGATAAGACACATTTGTGTATTTTAGTATTAAAAAACACCTAATAATTTCCTTCTAATATAGTTACCGTAGCCATGCCCACGGACATGATCTTGTGCAGTGTATTTGTAAAATGAGGGAGCATAATATAAAAAACATCCAAATTTAGCCCCTGGTAGAGGAGATAAAAGCAGACTGACTGATGTCTACCTTCATTTATTTAGTGTAGTGTTTATGTTTGACTCCGTGTCCATTAATTTTTTATTTTTTTTTTTTTATTATTATGCTTTTATTTTATTTTGTATTTTTTTTTTTTTGTATTTTTAAGGTGTTTGTTTGTTTGTTTGCCCAGAAAATAACTTAAGATAATGATGGTTAAATAAGGTTCACAGTAAGAGCTCCAGTCAAGGAAAATGCCTGACATATTAAATCAGACTTATTCCACAAATTGGACTTTTCAGAGCTTTTAACCATGTTCTAGTCGTTTCTTCCCACTGAGCCTCTGAAGTTGTATTTGGAGTGATTCATGTTTGTATCTTTAATCATGATCATCATCGATCTACCCCTGTTTTCACACCGGCACATGCACACTGTGATGTACGCACTTCCTTCTCCAGTTTTATTTTCTTAATCGGTGATACTCTTAGGATTTGGCAGTGTGGCATAGTCATTTTGGTTCATTTTGTTGTGATGTTGTGATTTAGATGAATATTGTGATTTAAAATGTGCAAATTATAACAATGACTCACCGGTGTCACAGATTATAACTATAGACACACAAGAACAGTATGGCTGATTTAAAAACCCACCCAGTGACTTTGAACATTATTTTCAATTATTTTTATTATTTGGAAAGCCGTCAGAGTGTGTTTTACTAAAGACTTACACTGTTTGCTCCCATTACAGACATGGGGACTGGATTAGAAAAGCCTATAGACTCAAGCAGGATAACCTCAAAGTTTAATTAAAATAAAAATGATATGCAAAACCTGAAAGCTCCACCCACTGCCCCATTCACAACTGTACTGCAACCACGGGAACAAAGGTTAAACAAAGGTCACATGTAAATGAGCAATTATGATGATTTGGCTCAACACAGCAATGGTGTTCATTAACATTCACGAACAAATGATGATTATGTAAGAAAAACACTTTCACTTTCAAATAAAAAATGAGCAAACAGCATCATAAAATCTCAAGATTTCATTTGTCATAAAAAGAAAAAAAGCTAAATTGACTTTAGAAAACATTGTTTTCTAAAGTCAATTTAGTTTTTTGTTTCGCCTTCAATGAAACATTAATCCTGTGTGAGTTTTTAAAAAGTACGCACAAATTTTGAGTCAGTAATTTTCAAACATTATGGTACAAGGAATATAGCAGTTATACCCTCTCAAAGTGCTACACTGTAGTCACTGCTCATTCACACCCAAAGACTGTATACAGAAATGGACTAAGTGAGTGTTACGTCACCCATAGCGTTCACCTCCAGCCAAACCAAAATCATCCCTGTATCACTGGTTTAGCAGGGAGTAGGCGCTTAGCAACGCTGTCAATCAAACCGGTTGCTAACGCTAGCAGAAGAAACCTTGGAGAAAGTCACCGCCTGATTTGTTTATTATTAATGTTCATATCTTGATTTGTGTACACGGTAGGGAAATAAAAACATCAGCAGCATGTAGAGCGGGTTAATATGAATATTTTAAGACCAAAATGACAAACCTGACAGCAATCGAGTCGATGGAGCCGGACGCGTGCCCATGCTCACTTCCTATTTGGAACGTGGTGGCTTGAAGGTTAGCTATGTCCATTTATATATATATAGTGTGTGATCGTGATATAAAATAAAGTACTATGATTTGATGTTGAAAAATATTCTATTGTCTAAAGAGCGTCTTTATCATCGTGGTATCAAGTCTATTCCTCAGTATCGAAATACAGTTTGAAATGTTAGTATCGTAAAGCTGTACTGAACCTTTGTTTGAGTTATTCTATTGTTTTCCTGGATTTTAACTACTCAGTACTACTGTATTTAGCCCTCGAGGATAGATCAAGTTATACTGACTGATTGACACATATAGATAAGGTTTACTTGGAGTACTATTTGTATATCTATGAGAAATGGTAGTAATGATTGGAGAATAAAAACTATGAAACTTAGAAGATTATAGTTGTTTTCTATAGTACTATGAGGTGTCACTTCAGTGGTTTTCTTGCAAATTCACGAAACAACCCCCACTACAAGCACTTAAGCAGAGTTTAAAAATGCAGAGTAACATTTAGGGCTGATGTCTTCATAAAGCTATAGCTGCGTAGTCCCCGTGGTCATAGGCGGCACGAGCACTAGCCCACTGTTTTTACTGGGAGCATGCAAAGTACAGAAGCCAGGAGCAAGACAGAATACCGTGATAAAATATAGATGACCACATCATAAAGCATAAAATATTCAAGAGGAAATTGGCAGTGAAAATAGAATGAGTTCCATAGATTGCGTCTCTGTTGTGAAATGATGCTTAGCTTTGTGAGATCTAACAAAGCTAAAAAAAAGTCCACAATCTGGAGCTAGGTAAAACAAAGAGGGAGTTTTTTTCATCATTGAAGCCCATACACTGTCACTGTATATATAACTGGACATGCTAGCCGCCACGTTCCAAATAGGCAGTGAGAATGGGTGTGCTTCAGGCGCCATCAACTCCACAGCGCGTTCCAAATTGTTATGCAAATTGTGTTTTTTTTCCAGTGAAACTCATGGATGGTATTGTGTCTCAGGGTTCTATGGGTAAACGAAATCAATCTCAGACAGCTGTGCCAATTTGTTTGCCAGGTAAGTCCAATTACAGGAAAAACTACTTAAGAAGGATGTTCCACATTATTAAGCAGACCAGACCACCATTTTCAAGCAATATGGGAAAGAAAAAGGATCTCTAGTGTCGAAAAGCATGAAATAGTTGAATACCTTGGACATGGAAAGGCATGAAAACCTTAGATATTTCACAAAAACTTAAGCATGATCATTGTACCATTAAGAGATCTGTAGCCAATTCAGAGCACACACAGATCTGTGCAGATAAAGGCACAATGAGGAAGATTTCTGCCAGACAAATACATTGGATTAAGAGAGCAGCTGCCATTACAAAACAGCAAACAGGTATTTGAAGCTGCTGGTGCCTCTGGAGTCCAGAGAACATCAACGTGTAGGATCCTCCAGAGGCTTCAAGTTATGCATAAACTGACTATTCAGCCACCCTTAACCAATGCTCACAAGTAAAAACGGGCTCCAGTGGGCCCAGAAATACATGAAGATTAATTTTCAAACAATGCGGGAGGCAGTTCACATCCAAACAGCAGCTCTGGGAGGCTATTTTGACGTCCTGCAAAGAAATTCAAGCTCTCCACAAACTCACAAAGTTCAATGGATGCAAGAATTGTGAAACTTCTATCAAATAAGGGGTACCATGTTAACATGTAACTTGACCCATTCAGATGTTTTGATTGAAATAACTTTTGATTTCAGTAATATGTTAATGTTTCTAATTGAAAAAAAAAAAAAAAACTGAAAAGAACTGAAAATTACCATTTTCAGTTCTTTTACAACAATAACATGGTTTGAAACTCTGTTGTGCGTAATAATTTGGAACAGTGCATTTAAAGTTTTTATTTTTGAAAAAATACCGTTATCATTGGGAGGTTTGTTTAATAACATTCGAATTGTACTCTAAAGGCTGAAGACTTGAAAATTATGATGACTGTCATTTATATTGAGAATTTGGGAAAATAAGAGAAAATATGTATTTAAAAGAACATTGCTTCTCTCTCTGTAACTGCTGCTGTCTGACTCGTCATTTTGGTCTTAAAATGTTTGTATTAACTCATGCTCTACATATTGACTCATGCTCTACATGATTCTGGTATTTTTGTTTCACTATTGTCTCTGTAAATCAAGATATGAACATTAAAAACAGAAAAATCAGGAGCCTTTCCCAGAGGTCGCTCCCACTAGCGTTAGCAACAGGTTTGATTGACAGTGTTGCTAAGCGGCCACTCCCTGCTAAACCAGCGGTGTGGGCAGGCTGCTAGCTTTGACTGGAGCCAAACGCTACGGGTCACATTCACTTTGTCCACTTCTTTTACAGGTTATGGTGAGGCCCCAGGCAGAATACAGAAACAGTACACTACACATACCACCTGAAAATTAGCACTTTGGGTTTTACATTAGTCAGTGTTTGGGCTCTTAAATCTTGAAATCTCCAGATTAAGCTTCAACTTGTTCCATTAAAGAAATAAGCGCTGGTCTAAACAACGGCAATACAAGTCTGAGGTTTAAAATGCACCTCACAAGTCAGGCCAGATCAATGGAGCTGAAAAGAGCGACAGTGACTCTGTTGGTTTATCCACTAATCTGAAGGTTGGAGGTTCAAATCCAGCTCTCAACATAAACATCATTGGTTGAGCACGGGTTGGCAGTGCGATTCCACATCCCATAGATGAAGATGTTGTGTCCTTCGCCTCCAGTGTCTGTATGTGTGTGTGAATGGGTGAGTGGTTCCTTGATGTAAAGTACCTTGAGAGCCTTGAAAGTGGAAAAGCTCTACATAAAAATGTGACTATATCGACCTTGAAATGATAGCTGGAACAATTGCTTAATTCTGCCATTTATCTGTTGCAGCTCATGTATTTTAATGACTTTTTTCTATGTAAAAATGGTTTATTGGGACTATCTAGCTTTTTTGTTATTGAGTCAGTGGCATAAAGCATCATTTAAAGTATTTTTTCTCTGTAGCAATAGATCAAGCTTCAAACTGTGTTCTCATGACAGGCAAACTCAAAAGGTGCTTTAGCTGCGAAGCATTTAATGATGCTAAAAGAGAGGAGCCGGAGCGCACAGAGACAGTTTAATTTATAAAATGGGAGTTTTCAGTTCATTCAGATCGGAGGAAGGAGAGGAAAGACACGTTCACCGTTCATCACTGTGCTATTTTATGCTGCCTCTTGGGCAGGTCATTGTGGCAAATAAGCAAGTGTTCTCAACTGGCTTACCTGATAAAATATTGAATAAATAAATACTGCTTTCTACATTTGATATACACACGCAAGACATCAAATATAGGAAGTAAGATTGTAGTTTAGAAAGTGGACTAAGTGAGGCACTGATAGAATACAGCTTCAGTCAATTGAAGCTCATCGAAGCTCATTGAAACTAGCCGTTTAAGGGACCAATTTGGAGGCGAGTTCCCTAGTTGGAATTCTGCCCCGCGAGTATCATAGCAACCAAAGAGTCAAACTGAAGTGAGGCTGTTGAAGGTAACGCCCTTTCCGTCCGCACCACCGGTTTAGCAGGGAGCGGGCGCTTAGCAACGCTGTCAATCAAAACTGTTGCCAACGCTAGCGGGAGCGACCTCCGGGAAAGAAGGCGTCTGATTCTTCCATTATTAATGCTCATATCTTGATTTAATGATACAATAGTGAAATAAAAAAAAAAACAAGATCATGTACAGTGGGTCTATACAAACATTTTAAGCCCAAAATTATGAGCCTGACAGCAGCAGTTTTACAGAGAGAGGTGTGACAGCTCTTCAATAGAAAGTAAATTGCAGCTGATGAATCGGAAGCGCACCCATGTATTTGGAACACAGCGGGTAGCAAGTTTAGCGATGTTCATTTATATTTACAGTTTATGTGAGCAACTGTGGACTAAATCTGGTGTTTAGTATTCTACTCAGTTTAGTAACATTGAGGGGGCAGTAATGGCTGACTTCACCAGCTGCCAGTGCTGCCCAGGTTTGTGTGATCTTTAAACACATCAAATTTAACTCTTCATCAGCTCTATGTCGACTTCTGATTCTGAAAATACCCAACACTGTACCAGAAAATCTAATTAGTTTAATCAAATTAGAAGAGATCTTGATCCGTTGAGGCGCTTTATCATTAAAATACACAAAGCCAGATGGTTGGTCATTACCATCTTCTTCCATAGGGGTTAGCAAACTGTTTAAAAAATTTAACGCTCACAACAGAGCAGTGAAAGCAAGTGAATCTCTAGTAGAGACACCAATATAGTTTTTTTATGTTCACTGATCCCGTTCATTGATACCAATTGCGTAGAATCCAGTGAAACAAGAAGGTTGATTTTTATTTATTCCAAACTGACAGTAGCTCAGTTTGTGTTTGTCCACTGATCTGAAGGTTGCTGGTTCGAATCCCGCTATCGACGTAAAAACATCATTGGTTGAGCAGGCAAATCCACTGACCCACAGGTTGGCGGTGCGATTCCAGCTCCCACAGATGAATGATGATGTTGTGTTCTTGGGCAAGTCATTTAACCCACCTCACCCCCAGTGTCTGCGTACACTGGTGCATGAATGTGAGTGGTTCCTTGATGTAAAGCGCTTCGAGTGCCTTGAAGGTAGAAAAGCGCTATATAAAAATATGACTGTTTACCGTTTTACCATCCATATAGACCTGTTTCATAACAAATTGGATAAAACTGCATTGTAGTGACATTTTGCAAAGTGTTATGCATATTCTGTAGTCAGCAGGTTGGCCCAAACAAAACACTGGCTTCTGCTGGAGTTTGAGGCAGGTTGCCAATACACAAAAATGCACAAATATGGGCCCATTTCATCTGTCTATCTAGTTTTAACAAGAACACCATTTCAATAATTGTTCCATACACAGACACAGGAGGAATATGCAAACTTCACACAGAAAAAGAAGGAACAAAAACACACTGGCACCAGAAATCAGCCCTTAACCTTCTTGCTGTGACAAAGGGCTCGGATTTTAGTCGCGATTGAGCCCCGGTCGGACTCGCCCTGGTCTCGCCCGAATACAACTTTGGTAACAGTTCCATACACAGACACAGACGCTGGAACAATATGCAAACGGCGCACAGAAAATCACACCTTTAACCCCTAACCTTCTTGCAGTGACACAGGGCTTTATAACCACCAGGCTGCTGTGACACTGATAGATTTTGGTCCTGGTTTGGTCCTGGTTTGGTCCTGGTTTGGGTTTGGTCCTGCGGTTGGTTTGGTCGCGGTTTGGTCCTGGTCCTGGTCCTGGTTTGGTCCTGCCCCGATTCCTGTTCTCACCCTGGTCTCGCAAGAATACAACTTCAATAACCATTCCATACACAAACACAGGGAAAAATATGCAAACTCCACAAAGAGCCCCTAACCTTCTTATGGTGACACTACGCCGCCATGACACTGATGGATTCTGTCCCAAAAGCATGTAGACCTCTGGCACGGCTCCTGTACTGATCACAGCCAAACCAGACCCTTGTTTTGCATACAAATCAGAGCTGTGTCCTTAACAGACACTTCCAACTTTGATTAAATATAATATGCATGTACTTAGAGCTCTATTTGTATGTGTTATCTACAAAACTGAATCTGTAATACTCACTTCTAAAGCACTTTCACTCGAGCGTAAACTGTGATGCAGCAGTGATGGCACTTCTGCATAATTCCCCAAAATACAGTCACAATAATCCTGCATAGTGCAAGTTAACACAGAGCGAAGCAGACACTCCACTCACAGTTCACAAGTCAAAAGTGCTTGTGTTTCCATTTTAACTAGAACAAAAAAATCCTACTAAAAACATAGACTTATTGAAAAAGTACACATCTGCCTTTTTGCAACAATCAAAGTAATAACCCCATCAAAAGAGGTGTTGATAGCACCACTATTCGCTATATAAACTTCAAAGCTCAAAACACACTTGAAACACATGGGCTGGGTTTGGTTCCACTTCAGGTTATAGCCAAAAAAGTGTGTTGCAATTACGGGTGGATCAGATTTCAGTTCCAAGCGTAGACTGTATATATAAATGGACATAGCATCCCTGGTCCAAATAGGAAGTGAACATGAGCGCCCTTCTGGCTCCAACTCCAATTCACTTTCTGTGTTGAAAAACTGGCCCCTCTCTCTGCAATTGCTGCTGTCAAACTTGTCATTTTGGTCTTAAAATGTTCGTGTTAACCCGCTCTACATGATTCTGGTGTTTCTATTTCGCTGTGGTGTCTGTTATTCGAGATATGAACATTAATAACAGACACAAATCAGATGCCTTCTTCCCACTAGCGTTAAGAACAGAACAGGTTGACCGACAAGGCTGTTAAGTGCGCGCTCCCTGCTAAAGCAGCTGTGCAGGCGGAAGGGGTGTTACCTTCAACAACCTCACTCCAGATTCAATTCCAAATATGGAACGCTATGGGTGACGCCATACTCCCCTAGTCCATTCTTTATAGTCTATGGTTCCAACATAACGGTTCAGTCAATATTCCACTTTTGTCTATAAACTGGTGTAATAAGACAATTTACTGAACAATGTTGGCACAAAAATCTCATAATGTTAAACTTGTTTATCATTTAAAGTAACTACAGAACAACTTTGAATACAACAGTTACAAAACACATTTGGATTATGTTTTACCTCAATCTATTTCCCTTAAACAGTATATTTTTTCAGTCTCTGCTCTGGTATCAGTTGATATCAGGATCAGCAGATACTTAAAGCCAAAGTATCAACATGTGTATCAGAACAGAAAGACTTGGATCGGTGCACCTCTAGTTACAATTGTTTAAGATAAAAAGGAAAGTTTTTCTTTTCGATCAATATTGCATTATCCACAAACTTTTATTATAGTTGTATTTGTCCCTTCTGGCTCCTGGGTCTATTTTACCTCTAAAAGTGCCCACTCCATCCAGTACACAGGAGTCTGTGCACTCTCAGTATTTATGTAATTTTTTCAAGTCCCACTTCTTGTCGTGATGTGGGTGTGAGGCGAACCAAAAGATGCGGGACTCGGGGCAAGTTTTACGGTGTTTATTTACAGACAAAACAAGTGACGGAAGAACATAAGAGGAGCTGGGTGCAGGGGTGCAGGTCAGGGTCCAGAGGTGCAGGGAACAAACATGGCAGGAACAAAGCCGGTACCGGGAGACAGGGTCGGAGACGGGAGTCCAGAGCAGTGCAGGGAGGCAGGAGGCAGGGTGCTAAACAGGAACACGAGCAGGAACGCAGGCAGGAACACGAGCAGGCCACGAGCAGGCCACGAGTAGGACATGAGCAGGACACGAGCAGGACACGAGCAGGACACGAGCAGGACACGAGCAGGACACGAGCAGGACACGAGCAGGACACGAGCAGGACACGAGCAGGACAACAGGCAGACGAACAGTGAACAAGCAGGTAGACTAGCAGTGAGGCGAACAGACGATCTGGCACTGAGAGGAGAGTCCTGGCTCCTCTTATCCTCTAGCAGGTGGCGTTGATTGCGCTGATGAGAAGTAGGTGCACACGGGAGGAGCCAGGAACTCCGCCCAGCTCCAGAGACAGGCAGGTGAGGGAGGGGCAGAGCAGACACAGGAGGGAGGAGCAGGCAGGGACCATGACACTGTGTGTAGTTATATCCCTGCTTTATCCTGCTTTAGTCCTGGTTCAGTACTGGTTCAGTCTTTCCAAATATGCAGTTAAAATCTCTGCATGGCTCCTTTAATGTCAAAGTCCTCAGTGCATAAGTTCAAGTATGTTAGTCCTGGCTCAGTGCTGGTTTAATCCTGGTTGATTTAGTCCAGCCCTGATTGGTCCAGCACTGATTTGTCTAGCCCTCATTGGTCTAGCCCTCATTGGTCTAGCCCAGGGGTGGGCAAACTTTTTGACACACAGGCCACAGTGGGTCCTAAAATGATTGACAGAGGGGCCAATTTCAGTTAAATAGATACAGCAGGGACCCTTATCTATTTGGTCACGTTCAGCGGGCCGGATTAATAACCCAAAGGGCCGTATCTGGCACGCGGGCCGTAGTTTGCCCATGTCTGGTCTAGCCCTTGCAGATACACAGTTAGGATCTTAGCATGGCTCCTTACTTCTACATGGATAACTTTGACGTTAAAGTCTGCTAATCCTGGTTTATTCCTGGTCCAGCCCTGGTCCAGCCCTGGTCTAGTCCCAGTCTAGTCCAGGTCTAGTCCTTGTAAATACAATTTGGATCTTAGTGTGGCTCCTTTAACTGCAGCCCTTCAATGCATAATTTTCCAGTCTGGCCTCTCACAGCTTCAGAGTTACTATCGCCTCGGGCCAATCATTTTAACACAATACAGCCCTCTGCACAATATCACAATGCTTAGTATCTACAAGTATTTGATCATTTCAGGACTGGAGCTCTGACATCACCGACTTCCACCGATGCTGTTGTTTTAAAGAAGCCCTAACTCCCGTAAGCAGACCCCCTCGATCTGCACACCGACCCCCTGACCGGACAAGCTCATTTCCAAACACGTCATCAGAGGTGAGCCATGCATGAAACGCACATGTAAGCACACACAGACGCACACACACGCACAAGCGCACACACACACACACCACACACACATATACACTCCCAGCACTACCACACCGTCCTCCAACACTCTCACAACATGGCTAAACAGCGTCCCCTGCAGGTCAAATGTGGCACTGAAGCCCCAGCCCCAACACAGAAAGGTTTAATTAAAAAGGATCATCAACACATAAAGGGTTGTCAAAAGTATCGAGAATCAGACACTAAACAATACCAAAACTAGTATTGAAACCAGATACTCGTATGCATTTGAGCAGGTATAAACCTGGACGACTGAGAAATTACACAGATATAAGGCCACATTGTATATAAAAGAAAGTACTACCATTTAATGCTGAAAATCACATTATATTGTCAAAGAAAGAGTTTTTATTATCATTGTGGTATCGGAATCGGTATTGAGTATCAAGTCTATTCCTTAATAGAAATCAAATTTGAAATTTTAGTATCAACAACAAAAGAACAATATCATGTTTTTTTATAGAAAAATCTTGTTGTAGCTGTAGTTCAGACCCCGCGACATAAATCTGCTTTTTGAATGCATGAGATTCTTTTATTTGTTTTATCAGTGTATATTTCAATCTTCTTTCAAATGTTTATCGGTCCTGGAGTGTTGTGCACTAACAGAATCAAATTTTTTAAACATAACAATCGCATTTGCAATACTTGTAAAATAAAATCGCAATTAGATTCATTTTCTTGGAGTGCATACTAAAACGCTTGGACCATAGACTGTATAAATAAGTGGACTAAGTGAGTGTGACCCAGCTCCAGTGAAATGAAGCTCTTCAAGGCTAGCAGTTATAGGGGCCAATTTGGAGCAGAGTTCCACATTAGGAATTCTGACTGCAAGTATCAGTTGAAGGGCAGCTGAAGTTAACGTTCCTACCTGCCCACATCCCTGGTTTAGCAGGGAGTGAATGCTTAGCAAAAGCTCTCGCTCAGACCTGTTGCCAACACCAATGGGATCATCCTCGCTCAAAAAGGTGCCCAATTTTGTGTTATTAATATTTGTATCTTGACTTACAAACAATAGCGAAATAAAAATACGGGATCAAGTAGAGCAGGTTAACACGGACAGTTGAAGGCCAAAATGACAAGTCTGACAGTAGAAGTTACAGAGAGGTAAAGTAGTAAGTAAAATGAGTGAGTCCAGTAAAGTGAACTGAAGCCAGTGAAGCAGGAAGCCACCCTGCTATTCCTATTTGAAACGTGGCAGCTAGCAGGTTAGCTACGTCCATTACATATATATAAAGTCTATGATTTGGGCTCAAATGTAAAAAAAAAAGTTGAGAACCAATTACTCTTTGTGAAATCAAACCAGAACGGTCTTTTCGTGGTTTGATTGGTGGACTGTATGAAACACAAAGGACTGCAGTCACACCATACAGCTGTACAACCACTGAGCCTTATGTAACAGAAAACCCTACGTCTTTGCACCGTTTCTCCTTACACCACCACCTCCTGTATTTTGCCTTGATATACTTTCTATTTACTAGATTTTGAATTCTTATTGTACATAAACAAATAGTATATCTTACTTTTTTATTTATTTTTTACAACTTTCTACATTTAATATACACACAGAGGACATCAAATATATGAAGATATATGGAATTATGTAGTAAAATATATATATATATATATATATATATATATATATATATATATATATATATATATATATATATATATATATATATATATATTATTGATGTCTTCTGTGTGTATATAAAATGTAGAAAGCAGTAATAATAAAGAAAAAAAAAAACATTGAATGAGATTATGTGCCCAGACTTTTGACTGGAAGTACCTCCTGGAAGAGCCTCCTGTCTGGGGCCAGGCACTTGGAGGCCAGGGTCTTGGTGACGTGGTAGAAGGTGAGCAGGGCACGCTGCTGCTGGAGGCTATCCTGACCCTTCACAGACTCCAGGAGGATAGGGATGAGCTCAGGCCAGTGCCGCGGGCAGTCCAGCCGCGCCACCTTAGCGATGAGCACGGCAATCTGCGTGGCTATCTGTCAAAACACAGAGAGTCGAGTAATTAAAGGAGCTGTACCGGATTTTTATGGTCTTAAAATTACGGATGGGCATCTGTTCCATGATATCGATATCAGTATGTCGATAATAATGGACACAGAACTTTAACATTCACATCAACTCAATAATATCTGCAGCTTTTTACTCTCTAAAATACATCTAGAAAAAACAACTAGAAGCAGGAAGTACGAGCACATAAGTCCTGTGCTCAGGTCTCTGAACTGGCTGCTGTGGCTCAGAGAATAGACTTTACAAGTCTTTCCATGGCCTAGCACCAAAGTACATCTCCCACATGTTAGTGCCATATGAACCATCTCACACTCTGAGGACCTCAGGGGACCGGCCTCCTGATAGTGCCCAGAGTCAGGACTCCAGGACGAAACCAGGACGAAACCAGGACGAAACCAGGACTAAACCAGGAAACCAGGACTAAACCAGGACTAAACCAGGACGAAACCAGGACTAAACCAGGACTAAACCAGGACTAAACCAGGACTAAACCGGGACCAAACCGGGACCAACCAGGGCTGAACATAGGGAAGCAGAGTCTGACAGCAGCATTTATGGATGGAGGGGGGCCAGCTTTTCAATGTAAAGTGAATTGGAGCCAGAGTCAATGGAGCCAGAAGTGCGCCCATGCTCACTTCCTATTTGGAACGCAACGGCTACCAGGTTAGCCATGTCCGTTTATATATACAGTCTATGGAAGAGACATGGCTGACATTTTATTTTAGCAAAAAAAAAAAAATCACAGAGAAAATGTCATTATGAATCATGTACATTGTGTTAAATACATTTAGAAGCTGCCGCTTTTAAAGCAAAAGGTGAAACATCTAGACTGAAAGGGACAGTTAACCCCTCAGTGGTAAAAGTTTTTATGAAGAATGTTTTTTGTTCCACTCTAGATTACTGACAACTTGAATAATTCACAGAGAGTAGCAGAGAACAGACTCCTTTACAGGCCATTTTGTAAAGGTTCTGCTGATAAATGATAGATGGGCATATACATTCACTGGAGTTTAAAAGTTGGCATCTTAAAGGTTATAAATTGAATCAATGTAACTGTTTTATAATGGGAGGCTATGGAAGAGAGTGCTTAAAGAAGACAAATTACGCAACATCCACTTGTTATAATGGATTCATAATGTCTTACTGGGAACTGTGGGTTACAATGAACAAAACAAGGTCTTCTTTAAAGGGCCCATTTGACGCTGTTTCCTGATCTGTTCTAATGATGATCTAATGATGATCTGTTCTCGTTTCCTCATCACAAATATACCTGGAGTTGTGTTTTGTTTCATTCACACATGTTTAACAAAAAAACCCTGCATATTTAGGCATTCTTCAAAACTCAAAACACTCTGCTCCACCTTGTGAGGTCATGTGGTAACACAGGAAGTGCTCCATACAGCTGGAATTGCCCGTCTCCAGTGGACTAAAAGTAAAACGCAACTGAACTAACTAGAAATAGAGCAGCACTGAGATTCAGCTCGGTGCAAAGTTGTATTTGGAGTCATTTGTGCATGTTTGAGCAATCTTTTTTGCCGATCTACCCATTTTCACCTCCCCCTGTACACGCCCACTGCGGCATATGCACTGCCTTTTTCAGTTTTATTTTCTTGATTGGTGATACTAGTAGGATTCGGCAGCCCTGCATAGTAATTTTGGTACAAATGACAAAAAAATAGGCTGCTTGCTAGTGCGATGTGCAGATATTCATAGGATCGGTCGACAGCATGCGCCGCTTTGTTGTGATGACATTTACAGCAATGTCAGCTCCCGTTGGGCACCACAGTTTTCTAAGGACGAAGTCAGCGGATTTGTTTCTTTTATTAAGTCATTTTAGATGAATATTGTGATTTAAAATGTGCAAATGATAACAATGATCCCTGGGTGTCACAGATAATAACTATAGTACACACATAAGCACAGTAGGTCTGATTTAAAATTAACTAGTTCTATTTTTTGTTTTAGGTTTTTAATTTTGGAAAAAAAATAAGGCACAGCATCTTTAAATAGAGAGAAACGCCTCTACAGGTTCTGTTCTCTACATGAAGTGGGCACTGAGCCAGACTCTCAGCAGCTCAGACCCACAGGGCTGAGGCGGGAAGTATTTAAATGTGTTTGGAGCTCCATATGGAGTCTATTAACGCTCTTCCTCTGGGAAATACAAACTGTACAAATCAGGATGGATCGCCAGAGCGCCCTCGTCCCTTCAGACAAAATGTATTACACGCCTATTGATCTATGAATTTTTCACTCACTGACGCCCCCTCATGGGAGCTGTGGAAACCAGGGTAAATGAGAAAAATCTTTGGTTAAACACAAGGATTGGTGTGGATTGGTTTGGTAAAAGAACTAAGACGGTCTTGTTCATTCGATATGTTGTTGGGCGAAGCTAACGGGCTGTTCCACTTCAAGATTCTTGGTTCCCCTGGGCGCCAAGCAATAAAGTCAATGCAACAGAAGTAAGTACCGCAACTAGTAATTTTAGCAAGTGTTGAGTAAGATATTTCTATTTAGTCCTAATATTAGTAGTATTTATTTTATTTTTAGTTATTTTTTTTTCAACTGACTGTAAAATTATTTCAATTTCACTCAATTCAAGTTTATTTCTACACTACATTTAAAACAGCTTGAGGTGACCAAAGTGCTTCACATAAAGTCAAAAAAAAACAAATAACAGATAACACGATACGTAGGAAAAGAACAATAAAGCGCCAAGATTTCCTGTCTAGTATTAAATGCCAGGGAGAAGAGGTGGACTTTCAGTCTAGTCTTAAAGTCCGCTCTACAGACTGAGAGGATCTGACAGACAGAGGGCGCTGTTCCATAGTCTGGGCGCTGCCACAGAAAAGATTTGTCACTTCTGGTCTTGAGCCTGGCTTTGGGCACAGCTAGCAGGAGCTGACCTCTGACCTCTGGGGTCTGGGTGGAGTATAGGGCTGCAGTGTCTCTCTCAAATAAAAAAAGGACCCCTTTAAACATAATCAAGAATATTTTTAATTGACCCCGATATGAAACATCCAGTGCAGCACAGGCCTGATGTGTCTCATCTCTTAGTTTTTGTCAGCAGATGAGCTGCAGTGTTTTGGACATCTCTGTGAGCACTGCAGGGAGCCCTGGTCCCAGGCCCACATACAAACTATTACAATAATCCGACATCACACAACAAGTGTGGATTGCTTTTTCAAAATTTGCCTGCGGAAAGTAGAGCTCTACTTTAGGAAGGAGCCTCATCTGAAAGAAGGCAGACTTCATGACAGAGTCCACAATCACCCTAAGATTCCTCACTGCAGGACGAGGACAGAGAACCTCACACTGTTAGGCCCAAGGACCTCACACTGTCAGCCTGAGCAGTGGTTAGTTTTGGACAAACATCACAGTCTCAGTTTGATTTTGATTTTAAGTTCAGCATGTTTGTGCTCAGCTGCACATCTCTGAGACAGTTCTGCTCTGACTGTGGCCTGGCTCTCATTTGTATTTCTATTGTATTCAATTGTATTTGATTTGACTGTTTCAGAGTGAAAGCCACTGACTTATAATATTTTTTTTCCCTTACTTTGTTTTTTCCCTTACATTGTTGTCTTTGTGAAAAAACCTCTTTTCCAGCACAAGCCATGGCTTTTATAGTCTGTGTGCATAGTTCAGAACTGTGAATTATTTCAGTCGCTTAATTTTTGGTTAATCATAATAGTTGCTGTAAAAAATACTATATGTCTGTTATTCCTTTTGTCTAAAAGCGTATCTATCTCCATGGAGACAATTAGATGGATGCCCCGGGCCAAGTTAAGGTTAGATCTGTGGAGACGTGACCCCGCTCACAGTAAAATGCATGTTTTTTCAAGGTATTTTTTTTGAGCAATAACAACATCTGTAATTAAACACATGCCAAAAACACAACATTTTAATTGCCATACTGTGGAAACTTTCTTGGCAAAGCTATAATATCTGTCCCACCAGAAAAGTTACATCTGTCCACCAGAAAAGTTAAGACCTATTGCTCTTGTCTCTGCTCTCCAGTAATAATCTCTGACACCTGTGGATCATTATGTTATAATTTGCACATTTTTAATTGCAATATTCATCTAAACGCTGATTTCCAAGTTACACACTGTGAGCAGCCCTTTTTTTTTTTCATTTGTACCAAATGGTTTTGCGGGCACTGCCGAATCCTACGAGTACCACTGATTAAGAAAATAAAACCTGAGAAGGAAGTGGGCACATCACAGTGGGCGTGTACTGGTGGAGGTCAAAACAGGAGTTGAAAACAAGAAATTAAAGATTATTCAAACATGAATACTCAAAAACAAATCAGAGAGTCAATGAGAAGAAAAAACTAGAACTGGTTACAAGCTCCGAATAATCCATTTTTACAGAATAGGTCTGATTTTAAAAAAACAATGATCTGACCCAAAAGGTGATAACACAATCCTATACCACTGCCTATGGGTAAAGCCTGTATACTTATGACCTGATTGATGGTTCATT